>JASAMZ010000671.1:0-48972 GCA_030248115.1 Linhomoeus sp. GSCO2_2 | reverse complement strand
TGTTGGCATGTTTTAAAGAATGGTACAAACTAAAATTTTAATAAAAAAGAAATTGAAGATAATTAAAATTAAAACTGGTTAAATTATATTTTCCTAAAACAACGAATCTTAACAAAAAATTAAAATGTGAAAAAGATAAATAAAATACTCGATTATGATCAGATGTAGTTCAATTCAAGGTTTTTAAGTTATATAGACTTTGCTTTTTGCTAAAGAACAGATTAAACCTGGTTCTGTTTTTTACTAAGAATTTCCTCCTTGTTTATAGATTTAAACATCTTCCTCTGAGTTTTATGCTGTTTTCTTTATTTGATACTATATTTTTAAGAAGTTAATTATATATTAATGATTTAAACCTATTTTTGTTAATTATAAGTCTTTAATTCTTTTTATGTTATTACCTATTAGTATAAACCATAGCATTATTTATACTTGTTTTATTAGATTTATAATCAGTCAACTGTTTTTTATGGTAGAAAGCTCTTTATTATTATTTATTTGTCTTGGAATTTCTTCTCTTCCTCTAGTTTTTATTTTAACTCTTTTTGAGATGAAAAATACCAGAAGCTTTTTCTGCTTCTTTTTCTTCTTTTTTATTATAGTTTTATTACAAGATTAAGTTTTTTCTTTTTCTTAAAGAAATTATTGTTTTAATAGTTGAGGTATAACTCGCAGCGGTCACCAGAGGTTTCCCTTCTGCAGCTGCACTCGCCCTTCACTCTGTGAGACGCCCTCGTTCTCCGGCTCATTTTCGCAGATCCATCGAATCGGCTGCCGCAGAAGCAGCGGCCGTCGTCCATCAGCTCGCCTCGCGTTAACAGGTGCGATTGTCTGAGTCAACCTCTCATTACAAGGCGCTGATTTTAAGTCGGGCTCACGTTTAAAGCGCTAAACGCTGACACTGAGCCCAATTCGGTCGCGAGTATGCAGCTTCGGTAGTCTGTGAGAGGCGGTTTTACCCGCTGTAGCCAGCCGCCACCAGAACGGAGGGAGTTTTGCCATTTCGAGCGAAGTACGCCCGGCACAGGCACGTCGCGGCGCTGTAGCTAGAGAAGACGCATATCCCCTGCCTCGGTGATCCGATCGCTGGTGGAAGAAGTAAGAGAAGGCGCCCTAATCGACCTAAAGGGCTTAAAGACTAAAGGCGGTCCCGTGGTAATGGAAGTGGCTCGCTTAGCTAGTTGAATTGACGAAGAAGGCGGCTCAAGGTAGCGGCGCTGGTCCTCTTCATGACCAAGCGGTGGGAACCCTTGATTAGCGTGGGGGGGGGGGGGGGTACGCAGCGCCAATTAATGGTAATTGACAGCTAGAAAACGGCTGATGAGGGGTTGAAATTAAACTACCACCAACGGCGAACCAATTACTCCAAGGAAACGCGTCTCCCGCCGCCGGCCAACCGGCGGGATTTTCTAAGACATTAAAGTGGCAATTGCTGGAAGTGGTGACGACGCTGAGCAAGCCGGTGACTTAAGTTTGACCATGACGACGACCATGTATATTCGGGGAAAACATGACTGGTGTTGGGTTGAAGCGCAAGACCAACTCCGATCAGCCGCAATTGGCACGAATCCTGGCCAAAGTCGCGTTACTGTCATGGTATCCTTGTTCACGAGTTCATAGCTAACAAAAAAAGTTATTTGCAATTCTAAACTGTGTAGTGCCTAAAACGAAAAGTTTAACACTATATAAACCTAGGTATCGCGAGTTGTTGTGTTACCATCCTAAAGGTTGCGTCATACATTCTTTGAGAACGCTTTCGGCCTCACCGATGCCTCGGAGGTCCTCACGAAAGAACGAAATCCGAAGGCAATCAAAGTCACGTTGTGCTGATCAAGAAGGGGGGGTATGAATCAGTTGGCAGTGGCGGTGGCCATGGCAGTAATATGCAATATGGTGGCATCTTGGCAGTTGGCAGTCAAAATCTTTGTGGAAGCACATTTTTCGGCAAGTTGGCCGATCGAGTGGACAAAGACCGATTTATGCAGCTAGTCACTCCTCTAACCTTTAATTTTGTAGTTGTCGACTTTTTTGAAGTCGTCAAATTTAGTATAGAAAATTCCGAAAAATCAATTTTTGGCACATAAATTGACAAATTTCTTCAAAAATAAACACGTACGAGAAATTGTTTTTGTACAAAAAGATGCACTTGGAAAGTCCTATGACATGAAAATATAATTTTCACCATGTTTGCTGATCTGACCCATGAAACAAAAATATTCAAACTTGTACAAAAAATAGCAAATTTACACATTTTTTACATTAACAGTTACAAAAATGCGATTTTCATGTTATGAACACCAAGCCGCATTGTTTTTGTAGGAACCATTTTTCGTAATGTGTCTATTTTTGTGCAAAATTCGTCAATTTATGTGCCAAAAATCGATTTTTCAAAAATTTCGTATGAAATTTGACAACTAGGAAAAACAACAAACCAGAATTCAAAGGCCACGACGACTTGCATAAATCGGCCCTTCCTCCCATCTGATCGGCCTTCCTGTTGCAGAAAAATGTGCTTCCAGGCAAAGAATTTGACTGCCACTGCCAGACTGCCACCATTCATACCCTGACTGCCACTGCCACTGCCACTGCCACTGCCACCATTCATACCCCCGATCAAGAATGGCCGTGTGACATTTGTGGAGGTTCTTGTTGCGCTGTCTACATAACTTTTCGCCGAGCCATGACACCGGCTCGCCTCAGTCCGCATGGCAACATAAGGAAATCCAGGTTGGTTTGTCGATTTTGAAGCCATAGCCCAAGCTTTGGATCCGAACCAGAGTCCGATTCTTTAGGCTTCTGCGGTGGCCGCCGAGCCGTCTGGGGCGGTGCTATGCTTCGCGCAGATCGGTGTAGTTGTGAGTTGCGCTCTCTCACACCATGCGATCTGCAACTGAAACCGCTGCAGGAAGCGCTGCGCGGCGCTGATTCGCCCTGGGGAGCCGGGGAGGTACGTGGCGCGCGTGTCGCGCTCCAGCAAGTGGGACGTCTCCACCGTCGCCTGGAGATATCCCGCCGCCGGCGGCTCTTCTTGCCCGAGCGACTTCTGTCGGCCGATTCTACCCCCACCGGTGCTACTCCTGCGTCGACAAGCTCGGACGTAGTGGCGATCTCGGTGGGATGCTATTGGTTGTTGTTGTTGCATTTGGACTTGTACCCCATCCGAGGGAGTATCGGTAGTTGAGGGGGGGGGGGGGCGGGGGGAGGGGGTGGTCTGTTCTGCTTCTGTTGTATCATGGGCCATTCTTTGAGTTTGCCTCAATCAGTCGGATTTTGTGACTGAGATTCCTGTTTACGAGCGTTTTGGGTCATGTCTGTACATTTTCTCAACGTTTGTTGTTTGGGTAGTCTCGACCACGAAGTCACAGTCACTTTTGTTTTGGTCACGCTACATATAATAACAACTTTTCTCTTCGTCAGAGCGGGCAGACGGTGGAGCTGTATCGCGTGGGCGAGAGCTCTTTGGCTCTGGAGCGCACCCTGAAGGCCCATCCCAGGAACCTGACGGATCTGGACTGGAGTCGTCACAGGCGGGAGCTGTTCGCCACCAGCAGCGTCGACGACGCCCTCCACCTCTGGGACTACAGACACCTCAGGAAACCCACGCTCTCACTCCAGACTGTCGGCAAGTATACTGTACGTTGGTGGCTACACGGAAGGGGGGAGGGGTGGCTGGTGTTGTATAGGGTTGGTGATAAACATACCTGTAACGCTGGGGGGGGACCCCCCACCCCCCCCCCCTGGCCGGAGATCTCCCCCCCCCCCCCACCCCTACCCCCCCCCCACCCCCACCTGAAAGACCCCCCTCCCAAAAATTGAAGAAATGTTCGCCTGCGGCGCTTAAATATGGCTTAATTTTCGCCTGCGGCGCTATATTTAGGCTGTTTTTCGTCAAAAGTAAGCGGTTTTTGGCACTTTTTACCCTATTCTTGCAAAATTTCCTTACTTTTTTGCCAAATTTTTAGGTGATTTTGACCCCCCTCCCCAGTTTTGGAGACCCCCCCCCCCCCCCCCCCCACCCCACCCCCCCAAAATCCGGATTACCCCCCCCCCCCTCCCCGAGGGGGCGCGTTACAGGTGTGGTGACAAAAGTGAGACCCCGAGTTTTGCGGTGGCCAACTCAAGCGTGATTGCACTTATCGCGCCTAGCATTGGATGTGCAATATACTGCATTGTGTTTTTGACAAACTGTGCAAGTTTTGTAGAAATCCATGCAGCGAGCCGTGAATGGCGTTGTTTTGCACAATGCCTTTGGTCGAATATTGAGTGCGACGATGGCAACGGGAAAGTCGTGGAGTCACATTTTGTACCCACCTTGCGAACTGGCGTCGTCTGAATGACTGAAGTGAACTCGCATTACACGATTTATGCTCCCAACCAACCATCAGCTGCTCTTCAGCTGGTGCTTCGCAAGCCAAATGGTGCCGTTGCATGGAGAATATCATCGCCGCCTGCCAGGAGAGGGACGTCAAAGTCTTTGACATCAGGGTGTGCGCTGCTGCGTTTCAGTCTTTTATTGTAATTAGTCATTGCCACACAGCGATTGTAGCAACCCTTCAGAAGCCCAACTCCCCTCTGCAATACATGTCGTGTCACGTGGAGCGCATCCACTCTCTGGCCTGGAGTCCGGTGGACGGCTTCTGTTTCGCCACCAGCAGTCAGGACTCCACTGTCAAGGTGTGGAATTTGCGTCGTTTGGGTGGAGTACTGTAGCTGCGCTTTGTGACGACCGACGCTCTGCGACGACTTGAGAACTACAGTGGGACCGTTGGCGATCTTTTGGGCGTTTGGGGTACATACCCCATTCTGCGCGCAGGTTATGACGCCCAATGTGGCGTGCGGTTGATTCACAATTTTTGAACTTTTGAGCTTTGAGCGAGGTATTCGTTCTTCATTCGATCCTTTATTCAGCTCTGGGAATTCAACAATCCGTCGGGGCCCAAACTGCAGACCACGGTACCCTACAGTCCGGCCTGGAAAGTCAAGTTCTCGGTGAGTGAAACAGATTAGCACATCGTCACTACTTGGGCATTGTAGATTGATCGGGGAGTATATAGTCTCACAACTCTAACGTTTGTCACCTACCAAATTGACAAAATAGAGAAATCGTTAGATACTTAGGTGATACTGTGTGTTACGCTTTCTATTAGGAGATTGGTGATGGTAGGCTGCGCGTCACGCGTGTTTTTGCCATTTCATCCTGCTGCCGTACCTAGGTTTTTTTTTCGTTTGGGGCCTGGGGGCCAAATGGGCCAAAATTTCTGTAAAAGTGCTAATTTTGAGTTGTCGCCACAGACAGGGGTACCCCTGTTAAACCGTGGCCCCTAACCAAAAATCTTAGGGGCCCGGTCCAAAGTTCTAGGGGCCATGGCCCCCACTATGGCCCAAAAAAAAAATTCAGTGCCGTACCTTCATCGTTGCTCACCTGCCATTACCGTACCCTGGCGCCTTTCCCTATTATACATGCTGTGGTAAGAACAGCATCCACTGCCCACCCTTCCATTAGGCTGGTGGCAACGGCCTGGTCAGTCTGGCGCTTCCCAGGGGCTCTCAAGCCACCCAACCCTCCATTCTCCTCTGGCGTCTCTCTGACCTCACTTCTCCCGTCCACAGTCTGCTGGGCCACTCTGACATGGTCAGCGACGTCTGCTGGATGCCGGGCGAGACGCAGATGGACCAGCAGGACTGCTACGCGCTCTTCAGCGTCTCCAGGGACAATTCTGTGAGAAGGTGGACCGTCGCGAAAGCGCTATTCTCGGTGGGTGGTACAGAAGTGCCCTATAGAGTGGATCGCGGTGGTTTTATACCTTCGATACACGACAAATGTGCCATCACAGTAGTCGAGAGGCGAACTTTGATGGGCTTCACATGTTTCGAATGTATGCTGAAGCTCATCGTCAGTGAAACAAGTGACACGCGATGCTACACTGAGTGGTGTAGCAACGTATAACACAACACATATCGTGGCGCTCAGAACCCCTACGCGCAATATCGGCTGCGGTTCGATATCTGACACCGCTGGTTGAACAGCGATATGAGCATCCATTGTATTATCAGCATCTAAGTGGGCGTTTGAGTATAATGACTTGACGTTTTCTCTCACTGTTTTGATAGACAGTTTCGATTTCAGGCGACAACTCCGCGAATTCCCCTGTCACTGGGCGCGGAACATACCCTGAACGGTGCCTCTTTTACAGAAGCAGTGGACATCGACCACTCCTTCATGGAAGACGGCGCCGATGCCATTGGAACTAGTGCTCTGGATAACTTCTCCCATCATATGACGGTAATTTACTGGAATTGTTACACATTTGGTATGTCATGAATCCAATCTGAGGCTGTTGTGTAGCCGAAGCTGGCCAACGGGCGCGTGGCGAGCGAGGCGATCGGCGTCGTCGCGGGTCTGCGTCGCGACCTCTCGACCGACTCGACGCACACGCTGCTGCTATCCGATAGTGGGGGAGGAGGTGGGTGGGTCGCAAGTCAGATTGTGATGTTAGAAATTAATCAAATCCCCCACTTTTCAGGCCCGCCCGGCCTCTCGACCACCCTACCCTCCCACCCCCTGCCCTCAGGCTCCTACTCCTCCCCTCCCAGCGGTGTGGCGGTCAGAGACGTCTACCAGAGACAGAAGTACAATTCCGTGCCGTCGCCGATTCCGGTGGCGGCGGCTACCGCGACCGCCACGACCCCATTTGTGGCCGGAGGGTCGACGCTGGACCCGCGCGTGCCCTTCCCCAGGACCTGTGGCGCTTCCTTCAGTGGACCGAGTGGGTAGTTTGCCTTTGGTGGACTGTAATAGACGGATTGGCTCAAAGGAATGAATGTTTTTGCAGTCAGACTACGTAGGCCCTTGTATCGTTGCCGTGAGGACTAAACCAACTTGAAGCACACTGTCTTTATGTATTTCGACACTAAATGCGCCAGCAACGGGTGGGAAGACATTTGGAGACGGGCGAGTGTAACATTCCGTTGTTTGGCGCTGATCGGCCTACTCTGTATCATTTTCGTTGAACCCATGTACTGTACAGTACACCAATCACTTTCGCAAGTGTCTTTCTTGCGACAAGGGTGTGTTTGTGCAGACTCCCTGGTGTGCTTCGGCCGGCAGCCGGCGCTGGCGTCCGCCTTCAGCCACTTCCACCACCAGCAGCAGCAGAGTGCTCAGAGGAAGCACTCGTCCAACGTCGGCTCCAATCCCCCTCCTCATCAACAGCAGCCGCCCTGTAGACCATCCCCTAGATCCCTGGCTGACATAGACGCCTTTCTGAAGGAGTACAAGCACTCGCTGGGCTACCTCAGCGCCAAGAGATACAGCGAACTGACCGTTACCGACTACTACTCGGTGGCGGACGCGGCGGGACAGACGGCGGTGGGAGGCTACTGTATTGAATGAGCAGCTGTGAGGCCTGAAAAGGGTTGTACCGTAAACCCTCCATTAAAGCGCCCTGGGCGCTTAAATCCCATTGACTTACCTCTTGAGGCGGCGCTAATTCGAGGGGCGCTTATTGGAAGATTTGCAGTATTTCTCATGTGGCGCCTTTTGCGAAATGGGCTGCAAATGACAAATAGCCTCCTCGCGTTGCCCCCAAAAACAACAGCATGTGAAGCCTTGTTAGTGGGATGAGGTTGAACAGTCTAGGTCAACTGTGGTGCGGCCGATCTTCGCGCGCTTTCCTAGTACAAATCGCCGTCAAAATCCCAGTTTATCCCTTCCAGCCCTCCAGACTGGTCGGAACCCTGCCAGCGCAGTTCGGCCATCGTCACAGCGGCTCCATGGGCGGTGGGCCGACGCTTCTGCCGGCCGGCAGCGGCGGCGCTGGGAAGCCCGCGCAGCAGTCGCGCTCTTCGGACGTCTTCGTGTTCGACGCTTCTGCCTTGATGCCCGTCAGCAAGGATCTGGCGAAGGCCTACTGCGTGTCGGGCTCGGCGGCGCCTTCCAGGGTAGCCCTCTGCAGAAGGAACCAGGCCGCCGCCGTCGCCGCCAGGAGATTCGACGCGGCCCAGGTACATATGGGGGTTTTGGGTAGGCATTAGTGATGGCAATTTTGAAAATTTGAAAATTGGTAAGTACAGGTAAGTATGCCCAGTTTCCGATAAAACTGGGTGAGTAAAAAGTAAATTTACCCAGTTTTTACCCAGTTTTTGAAACCGGGTGAAACAGGCTACGTAGTTATTTCTGCGATTTCTGGCTGAGTATAACTGGGCGCGGCCAATTTTCGCGCATTCAAAACTGGGTATACCCAGGTTAAATAAACTGGGTAAGTACTTGTCCAGTTTCGAGTTGCCATCACTAGTAGGTGTCGAACTGGCTACCGTGTTGGAAATTCGAGTTTGTCACTATGCCTATTGCATTTTCTGGTGGTTGCTATTCACTCGCAGACGTGGGCCCTTCTGAGCCGGGCTCTGAGCGAGGAGCTGCAGAGGCAGCCGGGCCATCTCAGCGCCGACGTGGAGCGCCCCTGGGCCATGCACGCCTTCGGTCGACGACTGGTCAACTCCCTGTACGCGTGCTGGTTTTGGCGTGCTATTTCGTACTAAAGTCCGTTCAAAATAAATGCGAACTGGGGGATTTTTGGCCCGCTCCGCGACCTGTTTCAAGGAAGTCGCTATTATGTGGTACCAATCGATAGAGGATGCGGGGCGGGTTAAGGCCCTAGGTGTTTTTCGGTAATCACGCAATACGCACAAAAGTTAACGCTCGGTGAAAAAAATCGACTTTTTTGTACCGCAAGCGATTTTTTTCGTTCCAACGGCAAATTGTAGAGCAATATGTCTTTACCACGTCCACAAAGTTTGGTAACCCTATCGGCACGCCACAAAATGTTACAGCCATTCTCCCGAACACTACCTTTCGAAATCCTTAAGAAAATTGAAAAATCGCCACAAAAAATTGCCAAAACTCTACAACTTTTCAAGGCTTTGATCAATATAGCCCAAATTTGTGTGGCTGGTGCTAGACACATAACACTATGTTTGCACCAATCAGGAGCACTGCCCCGTCTGTATTTCGAAAGCAGCAGCCAGTCAAATACGCTACTCTGATAAGCCGAAATTGGGAAGTATGAAGTCAGAATACAGAGTGGTCACTTTTTGCGGCCGTAACTTCTTGTTTAGTAAGGTAAGCGCGCCTAGCAACATGTCGATCAATTCGCCTCAGTTTACTCTACAATTTTGTTGGTTAGCACTTTTTTCAATTTCTGCTTCTTTTTGGAGATAATCGCAAATTTCGATGAGAAGCTTAACCAGAGAATATCTCGATACAGAGGCAAAATTCGAAAATCATGAACATAAACAAAAGTGTGCTAATATAGTGGGCGCATCAAATGAAATAGACCAAAGTCATCCAACTTTGTCCAGCAAAAAGCTACGGCCAAATAATGACAGGGTGGGGATTTGAACCACCAACTGTGGCAAAAAATGTCGAAAATCCAACTTCGTTTCTCGGTATGTCAGGCATGTAACGGGGAATTCCTACGAAACTGGCTACACAACTAGAAGGTACTAATACCTAAACAGCGCGCTATCAAGTGGCTCTTTCAACTACCCAGTTCGCACCTAGTTCGCACCAAGTTTAAAATTTGCGCCGCAGGGCATTTGGAAAAGTGCTGTACTCGCAATATAAGGTTGGCACGGTCATCATCAGGTGTACGATAGGTACTATATGTCTAACATCAACCCTGTAAATTTGAAAAAGATCGGCCCAGTAAGTAAGAAGTTATAGAGTTTTGGCAATTTTTTGCGGCGATTTTTCAATTTTCTTAAGGATTTCAAAAAGTAGGGTTCGGGAGAATGGCTGTAACTTTTTGTTGCGTGGCGATAGGGTCACCAAACTTTGTGGACGTAGTAAAGACATATTGCTTTACAATTTGCCGTTGGAACGAAAAAAAATCGCTTGCGCTATGAAAAAGTCGATTTTTTTCACCGAGCGTCAATTTTTGTGCGTGTTGCGTGACTACCGAAAAATACCTAGGGCCCTAACCCGCTCCGCATCCTCTATCGATTGATACCACATAATAGTGCCTTCCTTAAAACAGGTCGCGGAGCGGGCCGAAAAACCCCCAGTTCGCATTTATTTTGAATGGACTTTAACATATTTGTACAGCCTACCGTAAGATACTCTAGCAAACCCCAGTGGTTGTTCTTTGAACCTTCTAAGAGGGGGTGTTATTTGGGGGGCTGGGGGAGTATTCGGGGGGGGGGGGCGGGTTGGAGGCTATTAGAGTATTCACGTTATTACGTTTGCCTACCTATGCCTCTACAAATGCACTTGTCATTTGCTACCATTGTATAACATGTGTAGAAGCCAGTTATTTTACCGTCAGACGGAACCTGTCTACTTCTGAATTCTAAGTCATTATTGTCACTGCCAGGCTGGACCACCACGGCCGCCTGGGCGACTACCAGACGGCCGCCATGATCTCAGTGGTGCTTGGGGACAAGAGCCGCTTCCCATGGGCGGCGGACGACTACCGGGCTCGGCCCAAGTTCAGCTGCACCAGTACCGGGCGGCCGGTCGTCTCCACCTCGACCTCCATGGGAACACCTATGGTCTCGGTGGAGTCTAGCGCCACCAGCGCTTCTAACGCCAGTGGTGCCACGTTGGGACACTCCGCGACCATGACAGCAGCACTTGGATCCACTTATGAGGCGGTGGGCTGACTTAGGGCGTGTTACTAGTCAGTGTGTTGTTTGGCGAGCGGCGTGCAAGACTGGAGGTGCTACCAAGCGTGCCTTGATTCTGTGAGAGCTCTGAGAGTGATGGCAGAGTCGATCCATCGACTACCCATTGTTGGGGCGTAAGCGATTTGCAGAAAATGCCCAGACGTCAAGCGATGGCCCCTTCAGAGCAGTCGCGCAAGAAGAAGCTCGCCTGGTTGCTTGTAAGCGTGCTCGGAGTGTGAACACAAAACTCTGCTTGCGTTGTGGATGTGTGGCCCCCTAGTTGTAGAGTGTCCTTGCATGCCGTGTCCCTTCACAATTGCCTCCTTCCAATGCCTGTTTCTCGACTAGTGCGATTTGAGCTTCGCCGCACCTCTTAACTCGCAATTTTCACTCGTCGAAGCCACTTTGGTGCCTTGCGGCAACTGCGTTTAGAACTTTCCGCAGCTGCGTGGCGATTCGCTGACATACCGTACACAAACCACGTGTTGTGCCTAATTCCTGCGTAGTGGATTCCTTTCTGACAGCGCGAGTGCAATGGCCGTCTTCTGATTCTTTCTCTCTGCTGTGTCATTCTATTTGCCCCGAAAATCGATCACTTCTCATCCCAACCAACGTTCAGGGTTCCTCCTCCAACCCCTACAACACCATTTCTGGGCCGTCGGCTTCCGCCGCCGTGCTAGTGGGAGCCGGCACCGAATCTACCGTATCCCTGGACTGGCTGCTGTCCTCTCGTCAGAGGTCGAGCAGCGACCCAGACCCCATGATGGCCATGCTGCAGCAGAGTCCCAGAGGCTCGCCCCCGGCCCTCAGGGCTCTAGTTGATCCAGCCACCTATAACTACTCGAAGTGGGTAGAGTATATATAAAATTAGAGACGAAATATATTTGCTTCCAAACGCTTTTTCCCGTTCAGAATTTCTTTTATTGATGTGAAAACTGCATGTACCAGAGCCGAGCGTACTGTGCTGCAGTGTTGTATGTTATGCAGGCATGGTACCACTGCACTGTACACTGAGTATCAGAGTAGTTCTACGGGCCTACAGCAACGTTGCATAATCAGTACGTGCGGCGATTTGTCAGCGCTAACAATGGCGCAAATAGCCGTAGCTGAAGTTGTGAGCGACGCTTGTGGTCCTCCGCTACTGTCAGATGTGTTGCTACAAGCGTGCTGTGCCTTCTGTGTCTGCATTCTCCCCGTATTCTACGTAATTCTGTTGCTATTCAGATGGAGCAGCGTGGGAGGCGAAACTCCCCTCAATCTGGAGCATCTCTCGGAGCAAGACTGTCACGACTACAACAAGCGCATGCTGGACCCCGCCCTGTCGCACAGAGTGGAGGGAGCGCTGCAGACCTACGCTGACATGCTCTACAGGTGGGGACTCTTCACCAGAAGCGCCGAGATACTCAAGTATTCGGCCGCTCAACCGGAGGACTCCAAGGGGCCGCGTGAGTTAATGTTGATACGGTATCATTTACAGCAAACACTGGAAAATGTCGCTAATTGTATTGCTTTCTCTTAGGCTACCTGGCCGTCTGTCGCAGCTGCGGCCTGCCGGACACCAAGACGACGAGCCTCCCCAACGCTCTCTGTGACCAGTGCAGGCAGTTCGCCCTTCACTGCGCCGTCTGCCAGCTGGCCGTCAAAGGTACATATTCTGTTCGAGACTTGGTGGTGATGACGAAATAACTCGAAATGCACCTTATGATTAACGCTGCAACGCGTGTAGACAAATTGCATGTACGCTTCACATTGACGAGCATTGTAATACTGAAACTCAGTTTCTGTAACTGAAACTGAAACCCAAAAGAATTTTTACTGAAACTGATACTGAACCTGAAACTAAAACTGAATTAGTTTCTGTGGTTACCCCCTGCCATGGGGGGAGGGGGTTCAACCTACATCTAAGTAGGTGTCTATTGGAGTGGGTGGGGTGCCTATTCTAGGAACTACGGTAGCATTCAGGTCTGACCAGCGTCTGTCCGAGCTGCGGTCACGGCGGTCACTTCGCATGCATTCTCGAGTGGTTCGCCGACCTCGAGGACGCTGCCTGCGCCGCCGGATGCGGCTGCGCCTGCGTCCTTTGACTGTTTTGGGATACTGTAGAATGATTGCGATGGGTTACTGTAGATTCGTCGTGGAGTTAGTGTCGTCTTCGCCGACAGTTTTACCATTGGGAGAAGATTTCTATGCCACTGACTGCCATGCCAATAGAACCACTGACGCAGACAGCGGGGTCGTAGGTCGCTGACTTGGGGGCAGGTGTTACAGGGTGAGCCACCGCTCGATGCCCCGGCGTTTTTGGCAGGATGGAAATTGATTTGTTGTCCGTCGAACGACCTTTATGGCCCATTGCACGGGCAAACGACGGGATTATGCGGACGCGCGCAGTGACTGGACGAAACAAATCCACACCGCGCGAGATGCAAATCTAATTTGCGCAGGAGGAGAAGACGGCTATATGTCGGCATTTTCGGGGATCGGACCGACCCCTCCCCCTCGGACGCAAGGACCAATTCGGTTGCGCAACGCGGCGCGTGCCGTGGCGATTGTTGCGCTGCGCCCGGACTCTGGCGAGGGCTACTGTATCTCTTTCATGGAAAGAGGCAAGTGCGCCTTCGCACCTGCCGCTCTGTTGTCACTAAGAATTTTCTTTTCTCTCTCTTCCTGTCTTGTCCGATGCCCACCCCCCCACACCCCACTCACCCAAAGTGAAGTGACACCACACCGCAGAACAAAAGCGGACGCAGAGTTACTTTTTCGGAGTTCGCGCGCCAGCACTCGGCGCAGTAAAACCAGACGGCGGCGCCCTTTGTCTCAAAGAACGTCGTCGTCGGCCGGCGGTGACTGGTGTCTAACTAATGTTTTCACAATCAGATCCCCTCCACCGGTCGTAATCACCGCGCGGGCGAGCGAGCGGTCGTTAAGAGCGAACCGGCTGCGGCGACAACAAACGGAGGAACGGAACCCCATTCGCCTGTCGTCACCTCATCTCGAGCAGGGCCGCGCGCGCGCGCCGAGTGTCGTTTTGATTCCGTTCACGCGCTCTGCCGCCTACTCGTGTAAAAGTGAGGGAAAACAGAAACGGGACACGGCGGTGGCCAAAGTGGGAAGACGTGACCCACCGGCACGCGCTCGCGACGCACCGGGATTACTAAGTCGCCCGCGCTCCTTTTGTCCGACCTGTTTTCAAAGGGCCGCCGGCGCTTTTGTGCCCTCTCATAGTGGGACGCGCGTCGGTCATTGGGATTATCCGCTCGTTTGACTTTGACACTCCCCCGTTGCGCCACTAGCCATATATACATACCCACCACATCTAAAAGCCGCCATTAGAGGGAGAAGGGAGGCGCGAAATTATATTTGAAAGCCGCCGCCGCCTTTTGAGCGCGCGCGCCGGCGCGTGCCGTCTCTAATTTATGGCTTGTGCCCCCTGCGGACGACGGCGATTCGAAGTCCGAATAAAGTGAGCAGGCCGAAATGCACCCTTCTTTGTCTCTGACGCGCACGCGCAGACACGAACGGACGGACCGGGGTAACTGAGGAAAAGAACGGTCTTTTCTATGTATCTCGTTTTGGCTGTAGGTGTGCGCATGGGCAGCTGTGATTTGTTGCTTCGGTCGCTTCGTGGGGGAGGAGCGCTCGCACGCGACTCCAAGGTCGCCGTCTTCGCGTCTCCTCTCCATGGGGTTCAGATGAGGGAGGAGAATGTGTCACCGACGGTCGCGATTGAAGGAGTGAGAGGCTGGGCATCTGCGCGTGCCGCTCTCCCGCAGAGCAACAATAACTAACACGGAGGGGACGCCAACGACGCTTCTGGATCTGAAACCGGTCGGCCGGCCAGACGGCTTGACGCCTCGCTGACTGACTTGACTGACGACTGCGTTCCACCTGAGGAGTTGCGCGAAAACAAACTGTGCTCGATGGGTGAAGGAAGGTGCATTCGACAGTACACAGGAGGATAATTACATGGCGCGTACCCGCAGACGATTTCCTTTCTTCTTTCATTCTGGCCTTTTGGTGCCCCTCTGAGTTCAAGCGCATTACCAAATGCAAGCACAGTGCAGCTAGAAAACGTTGCCGCCTCTTTGAAGACTTATTGTATGAAATGAGTGAAGATGGCAATGTCCCCCAGCCGCCCTCTTCCGCTGTTCTCGAGAGAGCTCTCTCGCGGTGACCTCAAAGTGCGGTAAAACCGGCTTAATCAAAGACGCCGTGTGCATGAAGGGAGGAAGGAGAGGAAGCCCAAATACCCTCGAATCACACCGGCCAACCGAGGCGAATTACCTTCGCGAGAGAATGGACGTCGCTCTCGGCGCCTCTGTTCTTTGGAGAGGGGCTTTGTGCGGCCGGCGGCGGCGCGTGCGCTTTGCGCAACGAGGCGGGTCGGCCGCGTGCTCGCGCGCTAACAAAAGAAAAATAATGATTATGGCGCGATTTTCTCGAGTGGCCGTCGGCCGGCAGACCCAAAGGTGCTTCTCTGCTTCTTGAGCTGCCCGCGCGTCTCTTTGGCAGGTCGAGCGATCCATCACGCGCTTGCTGCCCAACCTAATATTGAGGGAGACTAATTTCCTTCTCGAGAGCCGGCGGGCTTCTATTTCTTTCGGCAGCTTTTCTCCGGCGCTACCGCCGTCGTTTCGGCTAGTAATTGTCGCTGCCGGTTTCCCTGATAATTGAGCTTATTTTGTGTCGAGACACAGCTAACTGCCTACCTTTGTTCGGCTATCGTCCATTATTCATGAACTTCCGCAAAGGAGACCAGAATCGAACGTGTCTGCTTGGCGTTTGTCCAAGTGGAGCAACAACGGCGAGCAAGTTGTCTTCGCGACGACGACGATCACGACGGCGAGCGCATTAAGCGGATTTGTGCCGGTCCGCGAGAAGTCAGTACGTCTTCGTCTTGTTACCATAATCGGGCCGAGGTATGGGGTAATCCCCAAGACGGACCTAATCGTTATGCGGGCGCGCTCGCTCGCTCGCGTGTCAAGGAAGCGCTAGTCGCGCGTCGTCGTCGTCGTCGTCGTCGTCGTCGTCGTCTAGACTTAAGCGCTCCAATTCCTGTCCTCCCAATCAGTCAGTAGCGAAGTCAAGTGCGCGGGCGCTCTCGAATTTCTTCCGCATTGTCCCATCGCGCCGCTTGTTGGGCCTCTCCGCGCAAGGTGGCCGCACGCATGCAAGGTGAGGCAACCTAATTAAGTGAGAAGGAATTGGGGGACCCCGTTTTGCACCCCCCCCCCCCCCCCCCCCCCAGGTGCCAATTTTGTAAGACCCAGCGGGGCGCATCGCGGCTCGTCTTCTCTCTTTTTGGGCCGAAAACAATTAGCCCTCGCATTGTTTCCTGCGCGAAGTGTGAAGTGGCACCGCCCCTTTGTGCTGCAACTGGAGTGAATGGCGAGACAAAGGCAAAGTGGTTGAGTTGTCCAATGAGATTGACTTCTGCACAACACGGTGCACGCAGAAAAACAATTTGGCGACGTTTGAGCCAATGCCACACAGACAGAAGAAGGCGCATGTCGCTATCAATAACAGATAACGAAACACTGAAATATCACTTCTAAACGACTCCGCCGTTTCTCCTTCAGCACTAACAAGTATGGTAGACACTGCACTGCACTACTACAAAACAACGCACCAAACGCTAACCACAACCTGAGTGTACAGACAAGACAATCTGAGGACGTTGTGGCAACAATTTTTGGAATTTTCGGCATATGGGAGGCAGTGGGACGGCAGTGAACGGTACACGGAGGCTAACACGCACTAAAAATCAGTACGGAAAATACCTGTCGAACTGACCAGCCATCTGCTGAGAAGGGGAATAGTGGGCAGTGGGCTGAGGGTAGTAGTACTGCAGCTGGGGAGGGGGCTGCGTCGAGTAGTGGGGCGGCTGCTGATTGGGATAGAAGCAGGGGGAAGTGTCGGAGGAGCTGCAGCTTGAGGAGACGACGGAGCTGCTGGGGCTGGGCTCCTCCGTCTTGGCGACTGAGTAGTCCTGCTCCTGACGCGCACCACTGGGAAAGCTCCAGTCCGCTTGGTAGCCGTAGCACAGAGAGCTCCTGTCCAGAGGAGGGAGGGAGGCGTTCAGAGTCAGATTCTCCTGCTCCACAGAGCGCCGCCTCTTGGGAAGGACCGACTCGTGGCTCTGTCCGTCCGAGCTACCGTGATCCTCTTCCAAGTCCTGCTCGTCCTCATCGCCTCCATCGTCGTCCTCGTCGTCGTCTTCCACCTCGGAGGCGTGAGGGGAGAGCTTGACGTCGTCGTCGGCCGAATTCTGCTCGGAGGGCAGGAAGTGGGCGAGTTTCAGATCGCCGCCGCCGGCGCCGCCGTCCAGCATCTGCTGCAGGTAGCGGATGTAGTTGGCCGCCTGGCGCAGCGTCTCCACCTTGGACAGCTTCTTGCCCTTGCCGTTGGGCGGGATGTGGCGCTTCAGCTGGATGTAGCCCAGATTCAACTGGTTGACCCGATTGCGCTCCCTGGCGTTCCGCCTGGCCACCTGGAGTGGATTTTGACGATAGAAGGTTGTAACGCAATAATGGCTATGGTGTAAGCCTAGCTTTTGCACTCGCAAGGACTCAGCTGTTCGGTGACCAGTTGAATTATCCTTCTACACTTTGCTACATATATGACGTGTACATACTGTATTGTCATACAGCCCATCGCAAAAGTTCCAATGCCAACCTGTGCGGGATGTTTGCCGACAGTGCCGGATCCCTTGGGAGTTCGCTTCTTCTCCTTCACGCCGTCGGCCATGATTTCAACAGCTGCTGTTTCAAACCGCGAGTAGAGCTGGAAAACGAAAGTGACCACTGACGGACAAAGGAAGGGCGCAGTTCGCGGGGTGGTCAGCTCTCGCGGGAAGACTGATCGGGAGGTGGGGCAGCTGAGACGACGGGGGATAGGGAGGGAATGGCCGCGCGGAATGAGGGAAGGAGGGGGGGGGGGGGGGCGTTGTCGTCTTGTCCTTGCGTGCCATTGGCAAGAGGGGGGGGGGGGGGTGGGCGTGGTCTAGTGGCAGAGGCCGCACAGGAGGCAGATGGACAGAAGAGAGACAGAGGGAAGCGGTCAGGGCGGAACGAAATGGCGGCGCGACGGGCGGAAGAGGAAGGGGAAATTTTGCGCCCGGCCAGGTAAAAACTATTCGATTAGTGGGTCGGTCGGAAGCCGGCCGCGTCGATAAAAACGCCTCTCGCGCCGTCTGCGCGCGGCTCGTCTTTTGTTGGTGGGCCAGAGAGGCGAATCGACTGTCATAACCTGGCGGCCCGCGAGCACCTATAAAATCCCGATCAATTTTTGAGATTCGCCCGCGCGCGCGCGTCCGACGTCGGCAGCGACGAAGCGGCGCGCCCGCCACAAGCGACCCGTTCCAGTTTTCGGTAGGGGCTGTTTGCGCCTCCTAACTGGCTGCATGCAGTCATTAAATTTCTATTAGGCGCCGAGCGGGCTACCGACGACGACGACGACGACGAAGGGGCAACCGTCTCTTGGCCGGCGGCGACAAACGCGCGTCGGGCCATTTATCAAGGCGGCTGCCGGTCGGCCGCGAGCAGCGACAGAACTTTTTTCGTCCCAGTCGCGTGTCAGTCGCGCCTCCTTCCTCCCTCCCACCCCGTCCATGACGCCCCCCGCCGCGCGAGCCGCCGTCTCCGTCGGCGCTCATCTTCTTTCCCGTTCCAAATTCTCTGCTGGCGCGACAAAGCGTCGTCGTCGTCAGGGTTCGGGCCTTCTCTCGATCGACGACGACGATGATGTCCCTATTACTCGTCTCGTCGGCAGACGGCTCGTCGCCGTCGAATGCGCGTGCACGGAGGTGCAAAAAAATGGAATCTCAGGGCTGCTCGGCGGGGAGTCCGGCGCGCGCTCGCGCGACTCGACTCCTTCTACCCATCACCCTGGTCAAGGGCGCCCATCCGTCTAAAAGTAAGAGAACTCTCGGTTCCCCACTACCACTGTTCTCTGCCTCTCTACTGGCTTCCGTAAGAATTGCGCTCGGCGGCAGTCTCTTTTGAAGCCTGGCCTGACGCGCGACAAGTTTCCTGTCGACTGAGCACGGACTGGACAATGGCGTTCGGAGAGCAAACAATAATAAAGTGGGGTGTCGCCGCCGCCTCCTCTCATTCTTGGCGGCTCGCGCGACGCGTCAATTAGGCTTTGACGGCGGCGCGCGCCCTTTCATCTCTCATTCTCTTTCGCTTTGGGGCGGAAGCGGCGGCGCGCGCGCACTTGCGGATTTATTGGCTGGCTGGTTTGGCGCGCTCGCTCTAAGAGAAAGGTTGGCCGGGGACATGTGGTCGACGATCGAGAAGCGAAGGCGATCATAATTCCGCGGTCGATCAATCATAAACAGCGCCGCCCGTCCGATTCTCTGTCCGAGGAGACAGGCAGTCGAGCGGGACCGACCGAACTGCCACGCCCTCATCACCCTCGGCGCCGAATTGCAGCAAAACTGGCGGGAAAAGGTCAGTTTGAAAACAATAGCGCGCTCGGTGTCAGCCCGTCCGGTTGACCGGGCGCCCGGCCGAGGGGTTTTGTTTCCGTTCGGCGGCGCAAATATTTGGCGAGTGGGAAATTGGTCGGGATCGTTCGCTGGTCGCTTCTCGCCTCAAGTGCGCGATTTGGCGTGACTTCTGCCCTCACCCCACGGCACTCGGCCGATAATGGCGCCCCACCTACATATGCATCACTTTGTATGCACCTAGTATATCCGGGCAGACCAGAAGTATTGAATTTCTAATGGCTAGCAAATATGGGTGGGAGGGGTCGCAGGCAGTAATTCTGGGCGGGCCAAGAGCACGCCATTTAGATGGATTGGTAGCGCCTTAATCCGTACAAATTGCTTCCTTTGCCCTCGCTAATGAATCACGCAGCGACGAAAGAAACAGGGAAAATGCGAGTAATTAGTCCGCTGGTGGCTGACAGAGCAGTATTCCACAGGGGTGTTTACGTGCTTGAACTTTGCAGTGGGTCGTCGTCCTCACTTCGCGCCTTCTTCTCTGCCCCGAAGTGCCACTAAGGGAACTCAACTGGGAAGTGCACAATGGTTACTCTTCGTACCCCTACCACCACCCAGCAGCGCGATGTACAGTGCCCCATCTATTGTCCCACGTCGATAATGAGTCGTCGTTGGAAATGGGCTCTTACAAGTGGCGACGGCGGCAGCTGGATTAGAGGGTCAACCGGCAAACAAAACAAAGAACAACAATGCAGAGGAGGGCCGCTTGCGGAGGAGGGAATTGCCAATTTGGCCACCGCCGCCCCTTTCTTAGGCACCGACCGAAGGTTTTTGCAGGGAATGTGAGAATGAAAGGCGGCAGTTCGCCAAGCGAACGGCGATGATTTCTTCACTGAGCAGATGTTTTCGTTAGTTTTGGGTGGTTCTAATATGACGGTGTACGCGGATGGTTGTACACTGTAGACTAGTCAGCAGTTGAATGTCACAGGTTCGGCGTACGAAATAAGCTAAGCGAACACTAATACCAGACAAACGTGCAAGACCTATCATTGCGTCTGTTCCCCGATGACTCCTCGTCTCCTCGCACACAGCGACATGTACATTTGAGGTACATACTCGCTCTCATCAAAGTAGAATACCGTAATGCAATGCAGGCAACAATTACTGAGGTCAGCGAGGCGCCCACTTCAACCGTCGTCAAGGTTGGACATTACCTCCACAATCTACGTGAGGACTTGCGTCTTTCTCGGTATGGGGAAATCACGTCGATCGATCGATCTCTCTCTCTCTCTCTCCCTATTCCCATGACCTAAGCCTCTCCGGGAGGGGCGCAATCGGCCCACTCGAGACCGCTCTTGAACTCGAGCCG
This sequence comes from Linhomoeus sp. GSCO2_2, assembly GCA_030248115.1. Taxonomy (NCBI): domain Eukaryota; kingdom Metazoa; phylum Nematoda; class Chromadorea; order Monhysterida; family Linhomoeidae; genus Linhomoeus; species Linhomoeus sp. GSCO2_2. The sequence continues at coordinate 28,498 of JASAMZ010000671.1, read as the reverse complement.
CCGACACCGTAATTCGAGTTGCGGAGACGCCACCACTTCAAGTTGATTAGTCGGCCTGTGGGAGCCTTCCGTCCACAAAGCGCGCGACTAGACGACACACCGAACGCGCAAGAGAACAACAACGCAACTTTCATGCGAGTTCATAGAATACATATATCGGCTTTGCAGTAATTATTTATCAAAGATCATAGGACTCTAATGCTAAACTTGAGCTTCAAGGTCGCAAATTATGTCAGTCTAAATACTGTACTTCACTGCCGCCTACCGCAGCAAATTTAAAACTTTAGAATTGATTAAGGCAAGAATACTGTAGCAGTTCAATTTGAAAACCTATGATGAGCGCGTTTTGTTTTGAAAGATTGAATTTGCGGTTTCGGTATAGCTTTGAAAGTTCGAAATTTGAATTTGAATTACGGTAGTTCAGTGTTTGCAATTTGAATTTGCAGATAAGCGGTAAGTATTGGCGAAACCATAACAAATTGAATTTGAATTACGGTAAATGAATGTTTGAAATTTGAATTTGCAGCCACATGGCAAGTATTTGTGAAACGATACAAATGTGTAGGTAGCTTGTGCCTGTATCTCTGTATTCTTCCCGGCCAAATCGGTGTGTCCAGTTGAAGCGAGCGAATTCCTAGCGAACTTCATAGTAGTTTCGGCCACAACAAGAATGGCGGCGCCGGATTCCCCTCGCATGAAGATGTCGGCCTACGCCTTTTTCGCCAAGATGTGCGTCGACGAGCATCGGAGGAGGTATCCCGAAGTGCCGCTCCAAATGTACGACATCTCGAGGAAGTGCACGGACAAGTGGAACGTGGGAACAATGAATTCTTGTCGATATTTTTTCGGCGAAAACTTCTACATACTTATGGCCGACTTTGTGAATTTGCAGACGTTGACCGAGATTGAGAAGGGTCGCTTCGTCGAGATGGCCGAGGAGGACGAGAAGCGCTACGAGGCCGAAGTGAGAGATACGGCAGTCAAAATCAATCGTCGAATTGACTCAAATGGAGAATTCGTGTTTCACTGTTTCTAGATGAAGGTCTACCTAAAGCGCGGAGGAGGAGGAACATCGGCGGCCGTCCCCAAGAAGAAGCGAGCCCTCGATCCCAACGGACCCAAACGCCCCCTGTGCGAACCGTTTGCGCCGCTTTCTGCCGTTTTCACACTTCTGAGTTTTCACACATTTCACAAGATGGTGTCAAACGCACGTTGTTCTACAGCACCGCCTACTTTCTCTTCTTGCAAGAGCGCCGAGCTGACGTGGTGAAAGCCAATCCCGATATGAAGGCGGTTCAGGCGAGTTTGCGACAGGTCTGAAATTCAATCCCGAACCAAAAAAGTTCTTTGGCAGGTGGCTCAAGAGCTGGGCCGTCTCTGGAGGGAGCTTGGGGAGGAGGAGAAGAAGGTCTACCAGCAGAAGTCCAAGGAGGACAAGGCCAGATACGACAAGGTTCTGAGACCCACAGTTGTGATGAAGCAGACCCCGTGATTGGATTAGTCCACATTCATTGTATGTACTTCGTCACCCAACAGGAGCTGGCGGACTACGAGCGCACTGGAGAGACGCCGCCCTCGCGCCAGGCGAAGCCGACCGAGCAGCCGGCCACCCCTGTGAGTACAATATCGACAACGTGTCTTCCTTCGTCTTGCATTCCGTTCCAGTAGTTGAGTTGCCCACATCTGCCTTGAAAATGATCTGATGGCATCCCATCTGCTTTCAGAGCGACGCTCAGGCGGGAGAGGCCGCTCCCCAAGCGGAAGCCACTGCAGCGGCGGAGACTGCGGAAGAGGCGCAGGCGCAGCAGCAGACGCCGATGACGAGCAACGGCGCCGGCGATGAAGAGGAGGAGACCGAGAATCAGCCGCCGCCCGCCGCTGTGGACATGGACGCGCAGACGCCTGCCGCCGCGCAGACTACCGCAAGCGTGGACAGTAAGTTGGCCATCCATGGTTGATTGGCTTTCGAATGGACGGCGCTGTTGTTCTAGGTGTCGGAAGAGAAGCAGCAGCCGCCGGTGCAGGAGGAGGAGAAGCAGGTCGAGGAACCGAATCCGTCGCCGTCGGCGCTGGCCTAGACAGAAGCACTTGATCCTTCGTCCGCCATTAACCTCACAGCTCGCGAAAGTGACCTTCTAGGTAAATCGAGCCGATGTTAGAAGTGAGACAGCGATTTGAAGCGAAATTATCCCTGCGCATTTTCCCTTTGCTGTTGCGCCATCTCTTCGTTTGTCGTCCTCCCTCGTTGCTTTATGGTTTTTGTCCCGTTCTATGTCGAATCCTAGTTGGCGCTCCCTTCACGGATCTTTCGCGGACATTTTTGTTTCGCGTCCATACCCTTATCGTCGTCGTTTGTCGGTCGCTGTTGCACTGTCGAGAGTCAGTATTTCCGCGAGCGTGCGCGCCAGAACCGGTTTGTGAATGTTTTTGCGAGTCGTTGCGTTCACGAGTTCGACGAGTAGTAATGTTTGAAGTTGTGCGATAGCTGGAACAACCACGAGCGAGCGAAGCAACGCACGGTAACGAAACGATACTGAAATTAGCACCAAGACACGAAACAACCAAAATCTGACCATAGAACACAGTCGAGACCGTGCAGCGAATGCAAACGAAACAACGCAAGAGCTCACCGTAGCTTCTCCATAATTAGTAAGTAGTACTACTAGCGGCGAACAGATGAGTCGTACAGCGTATGGCCGGCTATGGTACGTGAACGATCGAAGTACTCGACGAACGCATGAAATCACAACTCCGAAAACTGCGGGCGCTCATATCGACCCCACATCACACAACTGAGAGCAATTCAAATTCACTGCCAGTAACACCAAATCGCACCTAGCCTCCCTCTCACTCTTCTAAGCCTGGATGACAGGCATCTCATCCACCTCCGTGCGGCAGAAGGCGCACCTGGGCACCTTACCCTCCTCCTTCTTCCTCTTGAACAACTCCTGCTGCGTCTGCTTCCATTGCTGCCAGCAGTGCTGACACACACTCTTGTGACATCCTGGGCACTCGACTTCCCTTGGCTTTTCCTTGCAGAGCAGACACAGGCCGAGCTCCTCCTCGTCTTCAGGCGTCTCCGCCACCTGAGTACAGTGGAATTTTGTGCTATTACCAAACTGTGGCCATGATGGTTGCAAACGCCACACTAAGTAACACATGGAAACCCAAGTGGGCGCTAGACGGTCACACGGATATCATCTGCATTGCAGAAAGCCGCCTTCTCAGTCAGGGCAAGACGTGCAGGGGGTTCTGCAGGGCTACACTGCGAGCTGATCGATAGAGCCGCACCATTGTCGTGTCGTTCAGTCAATAGCACTAATATCGGCCATCGTCTACTCTCTCTACACACCTCTTCGATCGGAGCGAGGCCTTGGCGGCAGCGGGCGCAGCAGGGCTTGACATCAGAGGCGCTGTTCAAGCAAGGGAGGCAGATGTTGCGCTTCTGACAGCGTTCGCAGATGACAATCGCTTCCGACTGCTGACAGCCGTGGCACAAGCTGCTGCGCCATGGCGGCTGCGGTTTCTGTTGGACGCCGCTTGCACCCGACTCGCCCTGAGGTATACGGTATCTGCAGGTAAGTTTAGGGTACCATAATTTTGCGACCGTTATAATTCAGTATACTCAAGACAACTTGCAGACACGCAATTTGGAGCAGCTACAACTGTGTCTGAACCAATCGACGCTGATAGTGTGAACAGACAGACCCACCAGCGGCAGCTCATTGGCGACGGCGTCCACATTTCCTCCAACTCCACAGCTCTCAGTAGACGACGAGGACAACTGTCGTCGATTCTGCTCCACGTGTCTTCCTATGGACAGCAGGGGACTGCGGCCCATCTGGGGACCATGATTGGCCAGTCTCAGTTGGGCCATGCCGTTTCCAAGGGCGAAGACGCCTTCTGTCAGTGGTAGACCTTCCATCGCCGATCTTCCCAGACCCCTGCCGGCCGCCACGCCCCTTCCTCGAGACCTCAAGGGGGTAAGCCTCCCGTACGACCCCCGCCCTCTCGCTGGGACGGGACGAGCTTCTACGAACGCAGGCGCAGCCTGGTATTAGAAGTAGCGTTTCCACCAGGCCAAAACTACGTACCTAGAACCACGATTTCAACAAAATGGGAGGCCAACTTGCTCCTACAGGAGTCGACACATCTGGGGAACTACATACATAGGGTTGTCAAGCAAAGCAAATTCGACGATTCACCATTTCCATTTCAGGGGAGTTGCTGCCGGCACCAGCGGGGCTTTGCTGCGCTAGTTCGGAGCCGATATCGCTCTCAGTCGGCGATCCTTCCGCACTGAGCCTGTTCCGTTCAAAGATAGTCAGTTTCGCCACAGGCCGGGTCAGGGCAGCACAGCAGTCTGAGCGCCCACCCTCTTAGCTGATCGTAGGCGGACCTCTGGCTCAATTCATCGGTGGAGGAGCAGCTGGCGACGCCTGTCGGCGACTCCCCTTCGCCACTCCGTTCCTCTGTCGCTCCATCTGAGTCCAGAAGGCTGCCACTAGCTCCCGTCGGCCACCACTGTCTCCCTACCTGAACCTGACGCTGGCCAGAGGAGCTACCAGCGGCTACTGCGTTGCTCTCGAAGTGGGTGGGGGAGGGCCGATATGCTTCCTCTTGCTGAATGCAAGAGACTACTCAAGAGATTCCCAATCGACAGTCGCAGTCGCGTCACATCGTCGTCGAGTTTCTTCACCGCACCAATCGGCGTTGCCGCTCCTCTTCCAAGTCTTCCTCCTCCTCCTCCCGCTGTCGCCGGATCCAGTCGTCGAAGTCGAAGTCGGGCGGGCCGCTGGCGATCCGCTCGACGTCGGCCGAGTCGCCCTTTCGCAGCTGCTTCCAGATGGCCTCGTATAGGCGATCGACGGGCAGTCGCATCACGTCGGCCAGTCTCTGACGGCTCTCGTCGACGGCGGGCCAGCGGCCGATTCCGCCCCGGCTTCTGCCGAAGTGGGCGACGGCGAAGGCGCCCAAGGCGACCATGCGGAATCTCGGGTCGACCGCCCCGACACAGGAGATCAGGCTCTGCGAATGCAGTGACCACTCGGCATTACTCGCAGGATATAGATGTATGTAGATGGGAGAACGATTATTCATAGCTGCCGTCGGCACGTCGTTGCCAAAAGCTGCTGACCTTCCGCTCGGCGGCTGGCAGGGTGGCGATCCCCTGGCATGGCTTGACGAAGAGACCAGCCTTTTCTCTAGGGCAATTCTCGATGAGCTGAAATGCGAAACCGTTTGTGAAGGCACAAACTAAGGAACTGTGGTTGCTCCACGCCGTAAGTACGTAGATAGGCACCTTATTCAGCAGAGCCAGAACGATATCCAGCGTGTATTCGGCAAAATAGGTCGCCACAACTGGATCTGCTATTTCGGTCACAAGGGTCTCCAGTTGAGCGCACAAATTCTCCAAAGCTTCCGGCGTTCTCTCGCCACCGTCGCGCCTGCTGCCCCACTGATAAATCCGTTTGACAAGGTCGAAAAATTTGTCGACTTCTTCGGGTTTCGCCTTCGGCATTTCTCTATTCCTTCCAATTTGACGAGATTTCGAGCAAAATGCTGCGCTTGAATACTGCAGGAATGCATCCGCCGAACTGCACGATTTGCCCTTTGGCGCTCTCAAAAGGCAGTTTCGTTGAGTTGTCTGGCAAAATATGTAGCAAATTATTCTCTCACTTCCGATTGCTAGGCTAGTGAGGTAAATGGACCTCCGACCCGTTGCGCTTCATCGACGGACAATACACACTTTGAATTGGCGCCATCTTCAGAAATACCGTAGTACATTTTGAAAGGATCGGTGATTTGTCTACGGTGTTGAAAACTACGGTAATTTCAAATTCAAACTTGCTGCTTCGACATTATCAGATCAGAATCCCGTACCATTCGCCGCATTTCCAAATCGAGCTTATTTTGCTGAAGTTTTGAGCAATCTGTCCTGCCAAAATGACGACAGTGAAGGTTCCGCGAGGCAAGACCTCGGCCTACGGCTACTTCGTGAAAACGTGCTACGAGGAGCACAGAAAGAAGTATCCCGCCGAGCCCATTCAACTGGGTGACATTTCGAAGCTGTGCTCGGAGAAGTGGACGGTGGGAGAGAATTTCTGAAATGCTAAGATCGATCGGAACTCGGAATGGAATATATATGACAGGGTTTGAAAATATTTTCGCGTGGTTTAGGCGATGACCGACGACGAGAAGAGCCGATTCTTCGAGCTGGCCAGAACGGACGCCGCTCGCTACGAGGCCGAAGTAAGAGAGTGACCTGATGACGACTTTGCGGTTGAATTGTGGTTTGGGTTGCGCTGACCGACCAGGCGATTATAATGGATTTAATTTCAGGCGGCTCTTTTCGGCAAGACGGCCGGCAGAGGCACGGTGGTCGTCACTAAGAAGAGGCGAGCCAAGGACCTAAATGGGCCCAAAAGACCTCTGTGAAGCGATTGTCTTACTTACATACCTGTGTGGCAGTTGTCGTTAGAGCAGCTCGGAAGCGACTCGTTGCAGCACCGCGTACCTTTTCTTCTCGCAAGACCGACGGGCCGAGATCGCCAAGGCCAATCCCGACTGGAAGACCGTGCAGGTGCGCTCTGTAATCTGACATTTGCTCTTCTATGTGGTGGGGGAGTATTGTGAGGTTTCAGGTGGCTCAAGAACTGGGCCGTCTCTGGAGGGAGCTGGGCGAGGAGGAGAAGGAGGCCTACCAGCAGAGGGCCAAGGAGGACAAGGCCAGATACGACAAGGTGAGGTGTTTGCGACTTTGTACAGTACCATTTGTCGGACTACAAGTTGTTGTAGTAGCCTGCATGCCACAGGAGCTGGCCGACTACCAGAGGACGGGCGAGACGCCGCCCTCGCGTCGGCAACAGGCCAACAAGCCGACCGCTGCAGTTCAGCCGCACTCCTCCGTGAGTGATGGGAGCGACAGCGCACTCGATCGGCGTCCACTCTTCGCTGCTTCTCAGGCTGCGGAAGGCGCCGTCGAGAAGGACTCTGAAGACCCCCGGGGGTCGCAGCAGCCGCAAGAAGATCCCGTGATGATTGAGCATTGTGGAGAAGACGCCGAGAAGAGCGAGAACCGGCCTCCGTCCGTGCGGGATCCTCAGGTCGGTGGGAGTGGGTTTGTGTGGATAAATACCTGGAAAGAGGTGCAAATGGAGGGATCACTTCTACAGGATTCTGCGGGGACCGTGTCGAATCCGACACCCCTCGACCCGTCTCCCACCTCGGCCAACGACGACGAGTGAAGAAGCGTAGCTTCGGGAAACGAGAGAAGTGGTGAGCGAGCTGCGCGCAGCGATTCTCCAAAACAAACTCTTTCCCTCTCTTCGTTGGTTCACGTTTCTTTTGTCCTTTCATTATTTCCCTTCATTTGTGTTGGTCTGGTTTTGTTGCGTGGTGTGGCGCATCGGCCGTTTGCGGATATTGTTGCCGTTGTATGTCGCGGATCGCGCTACTGCTTTTGTTTTGCGTTTATTATGCTCGCCGTCGGTTGTCGCCCGCTGGCAACTGCCCTGTTGAACCTCGGCTCATGTCCCAGATCGAAATGGTTTGTAAAGGCTGTTTTCGTGCTTTGTGTCTGCGAAATATAGATGGGCGCCTTCGAAGTCGTGTAAAACAGTTCAAACATTGCGAGCTTTTGACGTTATATTGACCACCGGAACATTAGGCGGATCTATTTCATCCGTTTGTCGGATCTTTGCTCTTTCGCGATCCGCCTGGCCGATTCGGCCCAAATTTTGACACGTTTTCGGAATTGGGATGCCGATCACATGTCAGAAGAGAAATTTCAAAAATTCTTTCGCGTTCGTGAGTTAGAGGGCTTCGGACAACTTTGACGTTGCGCTGCAGTCGAACGCGACGTCGTAGGAAGTTGGTGTAATTGAATAAAGTATTTGACTTTGTACCCTTTATCTACACACCAAATTTCAGCTCAGTTGATTGTAAACTGATTTTGCTGAAAGATTGGCCATTTCTTCAAAATAACGATTACAATCAATTGAGCTGAAATTTGGTGTGTAGATAAAGGGTACAAAGTCAAATACTTTATTCAATTACACCAACTTCCTACGACGTCGCGTTCGACTGCAGCGCAACGTCAAAGTTGTCCGAAGCCCTCTAACTCACGAACGCGAAAGAATTTTTATACTCCACAAAAAAGTGTGGAGTATATAGCGATTGTGCGCGAAACGCAGTAATTTGGACCGGATGGCGTTCGCGCGTGAAGCGGCCGATTTGCAAACGGTCTTTTGCGTTGGGTAGGCCTAGTAAGTGGGCAGGGTGGATACCAAACGGGGTCACGCTGCGGGACCCCGTTGGCGGGAAATTCAAAAATTTAAATTTTAAAAGTACTGGAAAATGGGTTAAACAAGGTAGAACTCGAAAAAGTTGCATATAATGGTATATACTATCTTTTGATATGTTGTAGTACTCGATAGGGCCGAGGGGGGAAAAAAGAATTGGATCGCTGCGGGACCCATTTTGGCGCCAAATTTGAAAATTCGCGAATTTTGGCCCCGGGTCAACTTTGACGAGCTGCTGTGCGAGCTACGTAGCAGCTAGAGCGGCGAGACCACTCTTGTTGCTCCTTCCCAGATGTCCTCTATCGAATGAGCCATGAACGGAGAAAATCGGGCGAAACACAAAAAACTTTCTTACACTGCGACTTTTTTGACTCCGGGGCCGAAAATTGCGATTTTCGCATTTCGGCGTCTATAGCGTTCGAATGCGTTGCCGAATCGTTCCAAAAGTGGTTTCAAACGATTCTGCGCTTAAATCTGGTCCAGAAAAGTGTTTTTGGCAAATTTGCAGAGCTACAGTAACCCTGCCGCGTCCATTTGAATATTGGGTGTTGGGTCGACTTTCGCGCTATTATACTCGATTTCGGGGTTTTCGGGGGCGCTGATTACGAATTTGGCATTCGTTTAGCGTTTAGATGATGTTTAAGCGTACCTATGACGAATTCGCATGCTACCGTACCCCAAGTGCAGAATTTTGGTTCTGCGAGTCCATAGAAAGTTAGGGGGATAAATATTTGCAGCTTTTAAATGGCACGTCCAGCTTTTAATTGGCATCTTGCGCTTTTAATTTCTGGCGGCCGCGAAACGCAGCGGTGCGCTTTTAATTTGGCCGGAAGCGCTTTTAAAACGGCAGAATGCGCTTTTAAATGGCAACTGGCGCTTTTAATTCCGTGGAAGCTGCGGAGCCGTGCCGCTGGTCAACCAAAAGGCAGACGGTGGGGATAAAAGCGAGCGCACTGAATGAATGACTTTCTCGTTGCATTCTGTGTGCATTCACGTAACTTGGATGTCCAACATTCGCATTGCTTGATTGAACACATTGCTATCCTTTGACAACGTATATTCCTTTGAATTCAGGCTATGCTTAGGCACGCCCTGCGCCCACAGTGCACAAGAGTCGGTCGGCGCCGCAGTCTGGCGGGTCGAAGCTTAGGCTTAACGCGACCGGTGACCGACTTCAGGGCGCGCGGAGCGCGCCCTGAAGTTGGTGGTCGCGCTAAGCCTCAGCTGAGACCCGCCAGGCGCGACGCCGACCGAGTTTTAGTGCAAACTGTAAGTGGAATAAACACTCCTCCATATAATTCACCTCCTGCTTAGGCCGGCTGAGCCCCTTCCCTGCTTTGCCCTGTCGCGCAAACAGCGATGCATGACCATTGCTGCGTGCCATGAATACGCTCCTCCACCGCGTCAAGTCCAGGGGAATACTGCTGGAGGAATTAAAAGCGCAACATGCCATTTAAAAGCGCGTTCTGCCATTTTAAAAGCGCCTCCTGCCATTTCCGAAGAGCGGCAAGCAAAAGCTGTCGTGGCAAATTAAAAGCGCTAGTTGCCATTTAAAAGCGCCTCGTGACTTTATTAAAAGCGCAAAGCGATTTATTAAAAGCGCCCAAAATCCCCACCCGAAAGTTAGGGGTGTTGTATGTCGATTCTGGGGTATTCTGGGATGTAGATCACGAATTCGGCATTAGTTTTGCGATTGGGGGTGTCAGGAGACCACAACAGGGGAGAGGAGTCACCGTGCGTAGGAGTTCAAATTTGTGGAGTATACTGCGTCCCCCGGACGACTTGCCTGGTTGAAATTTCTCTTCTGATATGTGATCGGCATCCCAAATCCGAAAACGTGTCAAAATTTGGGCCGAATCGGCCCGGCGGATCGCGAAAGAGCAAAGATCCGACAAACGGATGAAATAGATCCGCCTAATGTTCCGGTGGTAAATATAACGTTAAGTGGCACGCTTGTGGTTCAGGATCTCGACTTCGAGAAATGTTTTGGTGCGTTGGATACTTTGTTGTTCACTGGTGTACGGCCCATCAACTTGGATATGGAAGACGCTCGACGCAGAATTGGCATACCGTCAGGCACACAATGCGGGCTCATTGTGACGGAGGAAAGCGGCTTCGAACGTCATCGGCCCTTGATACTTCTGAATACATACATACGCAAGCACCTATCGTGCTTGCGGTTACGGGCGTCAGCGCAATACATAACCGTACAGTAGTGCCGCGCCGCTTCGGAATGGAAAATGCCCATATCTCTGACGAAGCTGCAGAATCAGAGCGGTCGCGGAGCTGCTTCTGACGCTGAAAACGGAAACTGACAGATGTCACTCAATTCGTACAGAAATACGCACGATATGTAACTCGGTCCATTCTTATACAGGCTGAAGCTAGACGGCCGAGAATCGGATTACGTGGTGGCATTTGGTGACTTTCTTTGATAAGCTAAGTTTTTGATAACCACCTGTTTATTACTTCCTTTGAATTGCGTCAATGCTGCGGTTTTACATATTTATCATACCAATCCTTTTCTGGCTGATAGGTAGTCCACACAAGTATAAAGGCATCAAAGAAAGGTTACACACACGGACGCAAAAACTGCCGACCCACAATAAGGTTACAGCGTCGGCCTGACGCGACCGGCGATCTATTTTCGCCGCCCGGGCTTTTACCGGAAAAGCGAGCGGCGTCAGCGGCCGGCAGAAGCACGATTTGTCTCTCGAGGGTAACCTTAGACGCGCCGCATTAGCGCGCCTTCTCAACTCGAGTTGTCGAGCCAAAGGCGGCGGCCCTGGGAAAGAAGCGGAGGAGGAGAAGCTTGGCAAGCGATTCGGTAGTTGTAGGCTCTCCTCCGGGTTCCCTCTCGCAAAGGGCCACGCCTGTCAGTGAACAATAGCAGTTTGGAAAAGCTTCCAGTGTACGGTATCGGCCGACAGGACCAGCTGAGGTCTGTCTCTCTGAGCAGCATGGAGTCCTCATCGGAGCTGCTCGTCATCTCCTCCAACGAGAGCTCGACTCCCCCGCCGCCGGACAACCAGGGCGTGATCGTGGTGGCCGGCTTCGCCTCCGAGAGCGCCGAGGAGGAGCTGCTCAACATCTCGGCCGGCAAGAACGTCACGCTGACCTTCCACCCCAGGGACCTCTCCTTCCAGGTCTACTTTATCCTGCTGCTCAGCCTCTCGGGCGTCGCCTGCAACGCCGTCGTCGTCCTCGTCTCCTGCTGGCCCAACATGGTCAAGGGCACCTACAAGTACTTCGTGGTCAACCTGGCCCTGGTCGACGCCTGCGGCGTCCTCTCCTTCCTGGGCCAGGTGCTGTACCAGAGGGTGCCCGACGGCTTCCCCTCCTTCCCCTGCCACCTGGTCGCCATCGTCTTCTTCGCCACCCTGATCGGAATGGCCTACGGCCTGCTGCCCGTCACCCTCAATCGCTACGTCAGCACCTTCCACCACGGCAGACTCTACGTGGAACTCTTTGGAACTAAAGCGAAGGTCTTGGGATTGTGCGCCGCCGTGGACGCTGCCATACTGCTTCAGGTGTGCATATGCTCTACGTGAAGCCAAGCTATGTACATACACCTACCGTATTTCTTGTGTACCTGCTGCAATTATGGTTGCAATTGATGGGTATGCAACGTCGCGTGCTTGCCCCTTTCAAGTCTCGGAAATGACTCAATAACTATCCCAAACTTCAGTATACGCCTGGCGACCTGGCGTGTAACCATCGACTCTCAGCGGTAGGTACATATTGTGACCCTCGCCATACGCAGGTCCTTCCCTTCGCCACCTTCATGGGATACTCCAAGCGTCGGCTGTCGCGTCTCAACGCCTCCCTCCACTGCACCCTGGTGACGCCGCACACCTGGGCCTTCTTCTGCCTCGTCTCCGTCTCAGTGGTCGTCCACCTGAGCGTCTTCGCCGCCAACTGCCGCATCTACTGGTTCCTTCGACGACACACCTTCCGCCTTGTCCAGATGGAGCAGAGACGACGGGCCACCGAGACCAAACAGCTCGTCAGGGCCTGCCTACTGCAGGCGAGTGGTTATGGGAGCGAGTGGAGAAGCCTTGGAACTTGGTTACGGTAATGAGCCAAAGCGGAAGCGGTGCGTATTTATAATTCTAGTAGTAATGGCTCCCAGCACTAAAGCTGTGCACTTGCGATGTTTCCGCAGCTTCTGATGAAGGCTGCTGGAAAGCTTCCGCCGTGAAGCTGCCGAAACGTCGCACAAACGTCCGCTTTAGTGCAGGAAGCCATTGCGACTCAAAATTCGATACTATAGTAAAGCTGCTTCGATTGACTTCCTACTCACAGTCACGCTCATTTCCCGTTCAGGCCGTGACCCCTCTTCTGATCCAGCTGCCTCTGGCAGTCTTCCTGCTGCTGACTGGGAGACAGGCGGCGCGAGTGAGCGGCCTGAGCGAGCTCTCGACCGCCTTCGTCGCCCTGTTCGCCTCCAACGCGCTGACGGACGCCCTGCTCTCGCTCAGTCTCATCAGGCCCTATCGGCGGGCCTGCCTCCACTTCCTCAAAGGCAAGGGCTGCGTCCCCGACAGGGACCGGAGCTCCTCAGTCGCCGTCGGGACGACGCCCCGGAACAAGGGAAGTCCACCGATCGCCGCCAAAGTGGTCAGCTTCCGGGCGCAGGGACACGATTCGCACGAGGTGAGTAGAGGATTACCGAAGGCCTCAATGTCTGCCTAACTGAATAAGTATACTGTATCAGTATCAGAGATCGTCTCTCTACTACTCAGGAAGCGAGACGGATGAACGAAGCAGCCGACGACGACGACGAGGAGCCGCCCTTCGACACCGAGGAAGTGGAAATGGTCTTGGTCAACGTCTGACGCACGCACGACATCACACGCAATCTCAGGAGCAAAAGCAGAAAGGTCTCCGTCCAACAAATGTATCCAAACGCTATTCCTCTCTTCTTCTTATGCAACGACGGCGGCTGCGGTCGTCGTCGCTCTCTCGGCCGCCATCGCCGCTTGCTGCGCCTCGATCTCCTCCTGGTCCGGTCTGAAGAACACACTCCCACTCATTTTGCCGTTGAAAGTGATCAAATCGATCAAGTACAAAAGAGAAGCAGGATATTTGGCCAATCGATAAGCTGTGTCTTGTGGCACGTACAAACTATATGTGTGTTTTGTGGGTTACGGTATCTCTTATGGCGATAAGCCCGATTATGTGTACTCACAGATAGAGGCTGGCGGCGAAGACGATATCCCTTTTCAGCCTCTGGCGCGCTTCCTCGAACTTCTTGCTCAGCTCGGCGTTGCCTATGGACTTGGCCGCACAGACCATCTCCCTCTGAAGCTCCTCCAGACGGCGCAGCGTCCGAATTATGCTGCCTGGAGAAGACGCGCCAAGTGTGTACGGTAGCGACCAACCTCCTAACGAGCGTTACTTATACACAACGACATAACACGATAACGAGCATGAAGTTCCACTCTACAGTATACTTCTTCCGCCCCACCTTCGAAGATGTCGGTGGTCTCTAAGATGTCGCTGAACTTCATGCCGCTGCACCAGTTGTGCACCACCTGCATGAGATGGGGCTTGAACTTCTCCACGTACTCCTCCTCCTCCACCGGCAACTTGCACTCGTTCGACACCTGCGCTATCCGACGCGCCTGCTGCTGAACAGAGAACAGAGACTGGGCATTGGAAGTGCTGAGAGTAATAGCGGCCGCTGAATCTCATCTCAGATAAGCTACTGTAAATAGTCCAACAAGCCCCCCCCCCCCTCGAATACCCTCTAATAAGCCCTCCGCTAGTACCTCCTTCTAGGAGGTTGGAAGAATAAGCTCCACAGGGCTTATAATCGTGTTTACGGTAATTCTCTGCAAGAGGGTTAAAGTCAAAGGCAACTCATATATGAGGCACAATACCGTATCTCGGAACGGCCCACCGACCGACCTGGAGTTGCCTCAGGCAGGACTGCATGCGGTCCTCCAGTTGGGGGATCTGCGCCCTCTCTGAATTGCGTCCAAACGGAGTGTAATCTTCCAGAGGTCAAAAAGACGCCAGACAAAAGCGGCGCGGCACCCTCGAAGACGAAGACGGAGAGTAGGGCGGCGCAGTCCTGCAGCGAGAGGTCGTTGAAGAGGCCGGCGAACAGAAGCTCCGTCAACAGCAGCTCGTCCGCCGCGCTGATCTCGCACGCCACTCGACCCTGGAATGAACGAAGATGACATGGCAATCGGATACGGGGTACTTCTTTCTGCTACTTATGGTGCGGTACTTCTGGCACTCATGGGGTTTTCAGGCCTTCACCCTGCATACAGCTGCCCCCACCCTACCCCCAAGAAGACGTCAGTTAAATATAACGCATTCCAATTGTCCGCCAAATAGAGACCTTGGCGGTGATGACGTCGCTGTTGGAGGCGTATCCGAGTCTGCGCAGCACCCTCTTGCGACACTTCAACTCGTCCATCTGCAGCAGACTGCGCGCCTTCTTCAGCTCCTGCTTCGACTGCTTCAGCTCATCGAACGCCTGAAGGAGAGGAGTATAGCCTCCGGAACAGCAATCAAGTTCAATGCGAGTTTTACACAGTCAGAAAGGATACGACGAATGGGCGCATGAGAGGGATGAAGGGAGCGAGGGGGGGGGGGGGGGGGAGGGCCGGAAGCAAAGGGGGAGGCGGTGGGAAGAGGGAGGAAGAGAGGGAGGGAGGGATGGAGAAAGAAAGGGATGGAGCAATGGGATCCTACGGATATTGTGAAGCCCAATCTTATCCCATTAGGTTCCCAGACGCACTCAAGTGCGTCTGGGACTAAAATAAGAAAAGTTTTTTTATTGTCGATTTT
Source organism: Linhomoeus sp. GSCO2_2 (assembly GCA_030248115.1). Classification (NCBI taxonomy): domain Eukaryota; kingdom Metazoa; phylum Nematoda; class Chromadorea; order Monhysterida; family Linhomoeidae; genus Linhomoeus; species Linhomoeus sp. GSCO2_2. The sequence continues at coordinate 13,391 of JASAMZ010000671.1, read as the reverse complement.
TTACTCTGATCTTGGTAAAAAATCTTCAGTTGAGAGCAACATTGACATTTTTTACTCTCAGTACTAATTGGGGAGAATCTTTTGTACCGAGGTGGGAAAAGTTGTTTACCGAGATGGGAAATGTTTTTTACCGAGGCGGGAAAAGTTTTTTACTGAGACAGAAAATGTTTTTTACCGAGAGGGAAAATGTTTTTTGCTATGCCAGATTTTTCAGTGAGCGACTTTTTTACTGTAGCAGGTGATGTTTTTTACTCTGGGGCCCTAGTTGTTTACTCTGGCACTCTTCAACATGGGGGGCTGGAATTTTTTACTCTGGGGGCCCTAGTTGCTTACTCTGGCACTCTTCAACATGGGGGTTATAAATTTTTAACTCTAGGGGCCCTAATTTTTTACTCTGGCACTCTTCAACGTGGGGGTTACACATTTTTAACTCTGGGGGTCCAAATTTTTTACTCTGGGGGGTCAAATTTTTTACTTTGGCACTTTTTGACATTGGGGGTCCAAATTTTTACTCTGGGGTGTCAAATTTTTTACTCTGGCACTTTTCAACATTGGGGGTCCAAATTTTTTACTCTGGGGGTCAAATTTTTTACTCTGGCACTTTTTGACATTGGGGGGTCCAATTTTTTACTCTGGGGGGAAAAATTTTTTACTCTGGCACTTTTCAACATTGAGGGTCCAAATTTTTTACTCTGGGGGGTCAAATTTTTTACTCTGGCACTTTTTGACAATGGGGGTCCAAATTTTTACTCTGGGGTGTCAAATTTTCTACTCTGGCACTTTTCAACATTGGGGGTCCAAATTTTTTACTCTGGGGGGTCAAATTTTTTACTCTGGCACTTTTCAACATTGAGGGTCCAAATTTTTTACTCTGGGGGGTCAAATTTTTTTACTCTGGCACTTTTTGACATTGGGGGTCCAAATTTTTACTCTGGGGTGTCAAATTTTCTACTCTGACACTTTTCAACATTGGGGGTCCAAATTTTTTACTCTGGGGGGAAAATTTTTTACTCTGGCACTTTTCAACATTGAGGGTCCAAATTTTTTACTCTGGGGGGTCAAATTTTTTACTCTGGCACTTTTTGACATTGGGGGTCCAAATTTTTACTCTGGGGTGTCAAATTTTCTACTCTGGCACTTTTCAACATTGGGGGTCCAAATTTGGTACTCTGGGTGGGGGGTCAAATTTTTTACTCTGGCACTTTTCATCATTGGGGTCGAAATGTTCTTACTCTGATGGGTCAAGTTTTTTACTCTGGTACTTGTCTGCCAAAAACGCAAGGTCTTTTACAGTGGGGGCATAATTGTTTCATTCAAGGTACAGTGACGGCAACCTGGGTTCGAGTCTGGAGGGTGCAGTCGAGATGAGGGCAAGCCATGTGGGAGTTGATGTCAACTATGTAAAACTACCTTATTCTGGCTGGTAGTGCCATTGGTTGATTTTGATGTGGTGTTGTTCTGTACTTGGTAGGTTTTCACTGGCAAACAAGAACAGTTGCAACTGGTGAGTCACCAGAGATGCGCATGAGCAGGCACACAATGCCAAAGATGCAAATTCACATGATGCCTTTGTCGGCAACTATGCAATGGGAACAGGAGTACATTGTGCGGTGGTTGTTGGGGTTGGTGGGAGACTGGACCTTGCACAGCCGACATCTGGCCTTGCCCATGGGGAAGACATTGCGAATGGGGGAGATCCAGTGGAGGTGTGGTTCCGACATGGGGTTGGCGGCCCAAGTTCCCTGAGAAGTGGTGGAAGTGGGTGGTGTGGTTAAGGAGAAAGTTGACCTCAACTCCAACATGGCCACAATTTTCCCAGGTAGTGCTCATGACCACTAGGTACCAGGTTTTTGGCACTCCGCCACTTGAAAAGCGAAGGAGTGCTATAGGAGCGGTAAAGCCCACAGTTAGCATGTCCGGGGCTGGCGCTCGCTACGAAGCACCTAGGGAGCCAAATTTTTTTTTAAAAGATAGCTTATGACGACGCGCAGCGTGCTCGGGGGGTGAAAAAATTTCGGCGGTGGAAAAATTTTGCGCAAATTCAAAAATTCAAATTTTCCGGTCCAAATAAAAAAAAGCATGCCATAACTTTCGCAAAAGTGGTTCGAATTTGATGATTTTTGATATGTTGTAGCCCCTTGGATGCTCTTCAGAACCATACCAAATTGGGCTCCTTAGGTGGTCCGACGCGGGAGTACGGTAGAAAATTCAAAATTTTAAATTTTTTTCCAACCTTTAAAAAATCGTAGCTCGAGTGTGCGACGGTGGATCCTCGCAAACTCCTCTTTCTGACTTAGAGCCTTCTATGACCTTTCAATCAAGACCAAAACTGCCGATATCCGTCTTGCCGTTCGGGAGATCCGCGGTGACAAAAGTCCCGGGTCTTGAGCGGAAAATTCGGATCTTCGACTTTGAATGGATTTTTGGGCCGGAAGGCGTGCTTTTAGCAGCAAATTGACCATTGCAACGTGTTCAGCGTCAAAAGTTGGTCTAGACGAACTGTCTTGACCATTTTGCAGTACCGCACCCCGGCCGCGCCGAATTTTTGAATCCCGGGGTCAAATTTTCGAAATGGTGTTTTCACTTGGTTCGGGGGTTTCCGACGACGCTGAACACGAATCCGGTGTTTGTTTTGCGATTTCGGACGTCATTACCTGCTTTCGGCACCCGGCCGGCCAAAAATTGGGTCCCGGGGTCAAATTTTCAAAATTGCGTTGACCGTTGTGTCTGGGCTTTCTGACGCCGCAGAACGCGAATCCGACGTTTGCTTGGCGATTTGCGGTGTATTTAGGCCGATTATCGCGAGGGACGGAACGCCTCTTGGAGTTTGGTCTCTGGAGGTGGAACTGTGCCGAGTGAAAGAAGAAGGATGTAGTCAGGCCCGCAGACCGAAACCGCGTGATTTATTCTGTAATACTGTAATCGTTCCACCACACACGTGATCAAGACGAGAGGAAAGAGAGCAGGTGGCAGTAGGTATGCAACGGTTGTGTCTGGGCTTTCTGACGCAGCAGAACGCGAATTCGTCGTTTGTTTGGCGATTTGCGGTGCATTTAACCTGATTTTGGCCGAATACTCACGCTCTGTAAAATTTCGCGAGATTCTGAAAATACCATCCGCCATTGATTTTGCTGCGCCTACAGTACGCCGTCCATATAAGAAGCGCTGAGAAAGGCGTCTACGCGCGCGCAATTGAACCGAGTTATAGGAGCACCGTACTGTAGCCCTAGAGCCACCGACGCCGTCCACCCCAGCGGGGGAGCCCCCGCTGTGTAGCGTAGATAAGTCGCACCTGTACAATTGGGGCGCCGCTGGCAATCTACATTGTGAGTGGCTATAGACACTCAGCGGTCAGTACAGACAGCCTGCGCTCATCGTCGTCAGTACAGCCCGCTCCGACGCGTTTCTGTGCCCCCGTCTGCTAAAACAATCACGCGGAGTGCCTATCTGACACTCAAGGAGTGTCACGTATCACTTGTTCTGCTTAAGCGCCCCACCCGCTTTAGCGCCCCTGGGTGCTTATGAGGTTTTCACTGCCATATAAGCACCCCAGGGCGCTTACGTGGTGACAAAGTTTTCCCAATGGGCCAAGTACAGATAGCGGGTTTGCCAAGAAAGTTACTTTCAAAAGCACTAAATCCTGCAATACCAACACTTCTCAGACCTTTGTTAGACTTGTTCTACTGTGCTGAGATGTTGTAAATTGCTTGATTTGCTAATACTGCTGATGCTAATATTGCTGGTGCTAATATTGCTGATTTGCTAATATTGCAGATAAGTTGAGGAGGCTGCATATAGCACTTTCACCTAGTGGCAGAGCCGCAGTTTCTTTTGAAGTTCACTGCAGCTACCTGTGCTGTCTGTATTAGGATGCCTTTTGTGCTGGAATTCGTTCGTTGGGTGCTTGGAGAACCATATTAACACACAAAATGGCACAAGAGGCAGAGGACCAATTTCAATGTAAGAGCCCAGGGGCTCTTAAGCGGAAAAAGCCAGTAAGTAAACATTTTCCCATCTGCTTCACAAAGAGCTCGAGTCCTGCGAGTAAGCCTCCATATCCACCACACCACCACTAGCAGGCCCAAAGTAGTAGTTTCCCAAAGTTGCCTTCAACTCGGCCGTGCCCTCCAGACCCAAACCCAGGTCCATTGCCATGCCTTGAATGAAACAATTACGGACCCACACTAAAACATTTTGCTTTTTGGGCAGACAAGTGCCAGAGTAAAAATTTGACCCCCCAGAGTAAAAAATTTGGACCCATGTCAAAAAGTGCCAGAGTAAAAAATTTGACCCCCCAGAGTAAAAAATTTGGACCCCCAGTGTTGAAGACTGCCTGAGTAAAAAATTTGACCCCCCAGAGTAAAAAATTTGGACCCCCCAGTGATGAAAAGTGCCAGAGTAAAAAATTTGACCCCCAGAGTAAAAAATTTGGACCCCCCAGTGATGAAAAGTGCCAGAGTAAAAAATCCGACCCCCCAGAGTAAAAAATTTGAACCCCCATGTTGAAAAGTGCCAGAGTAAAAAATTCGACCCCCCAGAGTAAAAAATTTGGACCCCCCTTGTGGAAAAGTGGCAGAGTAAAAAATTCGACCCCCTAGAGTAAACAAGCTGTGTGTGTAAAAAGTTCAACCAATACTTTGTGTCTGTCAAATTTTGGTGAACAGTATAGTGAACATTGTACACATCGTTAGCCGCATCTGGAGAAAGTGTCTTGAGAATGTGTACCTTAATGCCAAGTGCACCTATCCCCACGATACGGTTGTCTGTACAGCTGATCTGAAGCTCAGTGATATCGCCGCGTTCGCTATCGGCATGACACGACGCCGTTTATCTGATGTTTCCTACCTGTGTGAAAACGTCACATCCAACAAAAAAACTTGCCAAAAGTTTGGTGCGAGCGAATTCCTGTTTTCTGTGTACGCATTTTTTTTTGTTTCCGAGTGCACATTCATCAATAAACAGCTGTTCTGGCCATCAGACGAAAATCTCGATTTTGAGATTTTCTTAAATTATAATTCTAAATATCTCGAAATTGGAATTTATTAAAACTGTAAAACTATGTCACAAATTCTTATTGCATATGGCCTTACCATTTCTGCATTCAAATTCATCAGAAAACGAAATTCTATTTTGTTGATTTATGGAATTTTGAAAAATAATCATGTATTTCTATTAAATTCCACATTTGCAAAAAATTTCTCTTGCGTTACAAATTATCCGCAGTCTATACTCTTTCCGTTTCTGAAGAAATTTCGCCGCTGTATCATCAGGTGAAAAAGTCGATTTTCGACATTCTCATATTTTGAATGAAAATATCTCAAAATTGCAATTTTTAAAAACTTAAAAACTTGTCACAAATTTTTATCGGCATACAACCTTTCCATTTCTGCATTCACATTCATCAGTAAATGACTTTGTATTTTAGTCAATTTATACAATTTTGACAAATAATCGCATATTTCTATTAAAATCCACATCTGCAAAAAATTTCTTTTGTGTTACAAATTATCCGCGGTCCATGCTCCTTCCATTTCTGAAGAAATTTCGTGGCTAGCACATCAGACGAAAAAGTCGATTTTCGACATTTTCGAATTTTAATTACAAATATCTCAAAAATGCGAAATTAGCAACAGAAACGGACAGCGGATCCATACTCAGCGATCTCGAGTCTACTTGACCACACATGTCACTCATTTTACTTCGGTGCCACGGAAACACAGACACACACACACACAGACATTGTCAACCGTATATGTACACCTCGCCACGCTGAGGCGCGGCGAAAAAATTGGACCCCCCATGTAGAATAGTGGCAGAGTAAAAAATCCGACCCCCCAGAGTAAAAAATTTCGACCCCCCATGTTGAAAAGTGCCAGAGTAAAAATTCGACCCCCCAGAGTAAAAAATTCCAGCCCCCCATGTGGAAAAGTGCCAGAGTAAACAACTAGGGCCCCCAGAGTAAAAAATTCCAGCCCCCCATGTGGAAAAGTGCCAGAGTAAACAACTAGGGCCCCCAGAGTAAAAAATTCCACCCCCCCCCCATGTGGAAAAGTGCCAGAGTAAACAACTAGGGCCCCCAGAGTAAAAAACATTGCCTGGTACAGTTAAAAAGTTGCTCACTAAAGAATGTGTCACAGTAAACAACATTTCCCACCTCGGTAAAAAACATTTCTCGCCTTGGTAAAAAACATTTCTAGCCTTGGTAAAAAACATTTTCCATTTCAGTAAAAAACTTTTTGCGCCTCGGTAAAAAAAATTTCAGGCCAAATCCAACTTTTTAATCAGTGAGGTCAACTCCAGATTTTGGTCAAAATTTTTTACTCTTGCCAGAGTAAAAAAACTTTTTTTATAGAGCCAATTTTTTTATGGGAACCTAATGGGTTATGGATGAAACGCGACGGCTTGTTTCGCCTCCCCACCCAAGTTACCGTAACGTCATAGTTCCACCTATTCTATTTTCGCTTCCCCTCACCGCCTGCTTCCTCCCATAGGTCTCGTAGATGTCCTTGAACTTCCTGTCCTGGAGCAGGGGATGGGCGCACTTGCGCTTCTCCAACGTCTGCAGGTCCTCCACGATCTTCTTCAGGCCCTTCTCCGGGATCTTCATGTCCTCTATGGGGTCCAGTTTGGGTAACCCGCTGGGAAAACGGCTGTGGCACTCCTGGGTAGAGATGATAGGCTTCTGGAGTACTTCACAGGGCGCTTCAAATGAGTTGCAAAAAGGCGCACGGAAATCAGCCGTCCCACGGCCTGGCGCCGGTCGTAGTTCTTGAGATCCTCGGGGAGTTTCAGGCGCACGGCGCTTATGTCAGTCAGCATGTCCAGTAGGCAGGACATCACCTGGAAAAGGAACCGAATTTAAATTTTGAGCAGTGAACAAATTTACAGGGTTGATCGGGCAATTATGCCCCATCCGACATCAAATTCCAGTAATGTAGCCAGGATTGACAAGTGGGAGAGGTAGAGCAAAATGTATGTTATTCACATATTTACGGTGTTTAATGTCCACAATTCAGAGCGCCAGAGGCAAAGTTTTCACTATTTTCGGCGCGGAGAGCAAGAATCTTCACCACTCATACCGCTGCAAAAAGGTCCTATACTGGTCGCCATCTGGGGGGGGGGCACACTAATAGCGCCATAGGGTGGAGTCGGCATTTCCTCCCCAATGACAACTACCATATCCCACCTCCATCTGTCCCTTGTCCCCCTTGCTGGCGGGTCTGAGCAGGTTGACGTCGCCCCTACAGCTCCTCACGGACTCGGGATCAAATCGTAAAAGCACGTCGATTCTGTAGATGATTTTCGATTGAGTGGGATCGAGGCTGTTGTCCGTCGTGCGCTTGTAGTCGAGCAGCGTTCCCCAGCCGAAGTCGAATTCCGCTTTGGTAATCTGACATTTGGAAAATGGATTGGTCGTGAGGGTAACACAGCAAAAAATGACTAAGATCACCCATTTTCGCTCAATTTAGAGCCAAATTTGTACCAAGAAGTTTCAAAATGGCTACAAAATTGCGTCGCAGGCAAAAATGTTGACAACTTTTAGATCGATTAATGGGAAATTGTGACCCCAACTCCCTAATCGCAACTATGGAAAATTGGCGTGTACTGTTCATCATCATATTTCAGAGAATGGCAGAAAGAAAAGGAAACTCACTTTGACCAGTCGTCCCGCGTTCAAAAACGGCACCACGTATTGGGGCTTCAGTAGGATTTTCAACAGCTCCGCCTGCAGAAGCTCCACCTTGCGCTCGATCTTACAGTAGCCTAACACGTCGCCATCATTTTAGGTACATACTATGCTAAACAAACTAAGAATGCAAAACGGTATAGAATAAAGACAACCTTCGATTTCAAGGAATCTCGGCACGGTTATTCGCTCGTGCTTTTCCTCCGCCTTCTTGACCTCTGCAATAAGTGGAGATCCACTTTTGTCCCACACTTACCTCCAGAGAGGACACCCATTGGAGTATGGGGGGGGGCCCTTATTGGAGGAAACGCTTACTGGAGGGGGAGCGCTTATTGGAGGGGAGAGGGGCACTTATTTGAGGGGAGAAGGGCGCTTATTGGAGAGGAGGTGGCTTATTAGAGTAAATACGGTACACGACCAACTGACTGGCATAGAGTCCAGGGAGACTAGCGTAGTTCTGGAACTGGAAGAAGGATCTCTCGAGCATAAATTCTGGATTGATCTCCTCCACTCGCAGCAGATTCAACACCATGTTGTAGGTCAGGCGGAACTGGGAATTCAGCGGGTCCGCCTGGCCCTGAAATCGTGGATTTGTGCAGAGAATAATAACAGCAAAGTAGAACTTCAACACAAGATGAGAACACTACCTACTGCAGCAACCAAGCAGATATACTCGCACTGCTCTCTCAGTCACGACTCAGAGATACTCATCGATGTTGCTGATGTTTTCAATCAGTATTCTCAACACTACGCCGTAAACAAGTGCAGAAATTAGTCCAGACGATTGCAACAGTAATCTAGCATAGCCAACGTAGGCTGAAGTGTCGCTATCAACTCATCAAAACTTCAGCAAACTACACTGAGGACAACTGCGCAGAAGCGAACCACCCTGTAACAAGCGCATGCGCACCTTGACTATTTTCATGGCGACGTCAGCGCCCATCTCCTGATCCACCATTAGGATCACCAGCCCCCTATCGTCCTTGCCCCTCCTGCCAGCCCGGCCGCTCATCTGGATGTACTCGCCGCTGCTGATCCAGCTAGAAATCGATAATTCGACAGAAATTTGACGTAAAACAGCAAAAAACACGCACCGATACTCCTTGCCGTCAAACTTCCGAGCCGACGAGAAGATGACGGTTCGGGCGGGCATATTGAGGCCCATGGAGAAGGTCTCGGTTGCAAATAGAATCTAAAATGCGATTATAGTCATTTTCTCAAATCAGATCAGATCACAATCACACCTTGATCAATCCCTCAGAGAACATGATCTCAATGGTCTCCTTGAGAATGGGCAGCAGCCCGGAGTGGTGTATGCCGATGCCCCTCTCCAGGAAGGGTAGGAGCTCGCTGATCTGAAGCAGCAATTTGTTTTCTATAGAATAACATTGAAAATTAGCAAAATCTACCACAAAGTATTCGCTCAAACGGACCTGGGGCAGACTGCGGTCGCTCTCCGCCAACGTCTCCATGGCCTGCTCGAATACCGTATCCACCGCCGTCTTCTCCCTGGCTAAAAATCGCGACAAAACCTTGCAGACATTTGCAACAACCGAAGCCGAAATCAGCGCTCGCTCGTGCGAAGTGTACCCGTGTTGAAGTCGAGATCCTTCATGGTGCCGGCCAGGCCCTCGCACTCTTTGCGCGAGAAGCAGAAGCAGATCATTGGGATCATGTCTTTTTCCTTTATAGTGCGCACGATCTTCTGCACGTCGCTGTCGCCTGATTGTTGGAGGGATCAGTTTGAGAACTTGATACACATGGTAGAGTGCAGTGATCGGGCTACCGGAGGTGCCGCCGCCGCGCTGGCCGAATCGGCGCCTCTTGGCGGCGCCGCCCCCTCCTTCCCCGCTCTCGTTCTTCAGATAAGACATGGCCTTCTCGAAGCGCTCGCTCTTGAACTGGCCCTGAAAACTCACAAAATCTATCATGCAAAACCACAAAATAACAAACTTCCACAGCCCAAACTCACGTCGATGGTGACGACCTCGTAGAGGCCGTCCCCTCCGCAGGGGAAGATGAAGTGCTGGAGGGGCACCGGCCGATAGTCCGTGTAGACAACGTGACAGGGCTGGTGGTGGAGCCAGCACACCCACTCTGCAATAGATTATTATGGCGGGGGGGGGGGGAGGGGGGAGCGGGAGGGGGGGCGGGGGGGAGGTGGGAGGGAAGGGGGGGGGGGCACAGCCGACCGGCAAACTGTCTGGCGTTGGGTATCGTCGCAGACAGGAACACATAGTGGACACTGTCGGGCAGCAGAATGATCGTCTCCTCCCAGACTACACCTCTTTCTGAAACGGCGCAGAGCGTGCACAGTTGGAGCACTTTGCCCGCCACAGAAAACTGTCGCGCACCTTTGTCCCTCATGTAGTGGATCTCGTCGAAGACGACCCAGCCCACCTCGCGCATGATCTCCGAGCCTCGGTAGAGCATACTGCGCAGGATCTGATATCAATAGGCGATACATCAGCATCTGCCTTACTTTTCACAGCTAATAGACATGTCATTTGCAACCTCTGTCGTCATCACAAGAATCGAGGCGGAAGGATTCAGTGTCACGTCACCGGTCATCAGGCCGACGTCCTGTAAAGGAACCAAACTCACAGAAACGTAACACAACCTTCACGAAAACTCTGTACTATAATCTAGCCTTGAACTCGTCGCTGAGCTCGCGATACTTCTGGTTGCTCAGGGCCTTGATGGGCGTGGTGTAGATGACGCGCTGCCGATCGCGCATCGACATCGCGATGGCGTAGCTGCAAGTGCGCAAACACCAATAGTGTATTCAGCACATTCCGTCGCAAATATCGCTGAATAGAGGAACGAATGCTGTCCGCGGAAGTTCGCCTCCGCTATAGTATCCCCTCCGCTGCTAGGCAGAAAGTATGTAAGCAGTACACTTCCAACCTATGGCATGAGCAGCTTTACAGTAGGGTAAACAATTGAACAGACGCGCTAGGCGCTGCGACTACAACTACAGTAGTCCTTCCACAACGTAACTTCTACTCAACAACGACTACAGTAGCTACAGTAATAATAGCAGTAGCAGCAATTCCACTGACAGGGCGACGACAGTCTTTCCGGCAGAAGTGTGCGCCGACACCAGCACGGACTGGTAGTTGTCGAGGCATCTGAGCGCCTCCTTCTGAAAGGGGTCCAGAGTGAAGGGGGAAGGTCTTGGCCGGCTCCGTCGCCACATCTTTCAGTGGGACGTAGCTTTCGCCATGAGGGATGGCCACCTGAAGGGGCGAAAGTGGAAGTTGCAATTTTGAAACTCCAAATTTGCCAGCTTCCCCACCTCGTGCAAACACTTCTCCTCGGTGTCAATGGTGTGGACGGTGATGCGCGGCAGGGCCTCCAGAGTGCCCAGGTCCTCCTGCTCCATGGGTACGGTATCCACTTCTTCCCCAGCTTCACCCTGAATGAAGCGCCATACTCGGTACATACCAGTCGCAAAATATGAACACAAGATGCGTCCTCAGTTTCAGGGAACCACGCGCTGTGCACACAACAAACCTCTTCAGCAGTCTCCGTTCTCGGCTTCTTCGGCGCTTCTCCCACTTCGGCGTCCTCGGCGGCGCTCCTCTTTCCCGATTTCTTCGGCAACGACTCCGTTCTCCGCAGTGGAAGTCGACGACGTCGACGGCTCCTCCAGAACAACGGCGACATCGTCGTCGTCGTCAGTCGTCTGCTGCTCGGCCATCCCCTGCGCCATCTGCTGCAAGAAGTCGGCCGCTCTGAAGCAAAGCGTCGACTACTGAAGTTGTAACAGACAAAGTAGGTAGTTTGACGGATAATCGCGACCACTGCTTAGCGCACCTGGACTTGGCGTCGCTCTCCTTGTCCTGCTCAACCTTCGCCATCTTGTCAGCGGCGCCGGGATCCGACTTCTGCTCGTCAACGAAAGAGAAGAGATCTTCCTCCGCTTCGGCCGACATCTTCGGACCTTCTCACGAACTTCTTTCTTGGAGTACGGTAGCGGAAGACGGGCGCAAAATACGCGTTCACAAAACTACAGTATTGCTCACTCGAAGGACTCACTCCACGGCTCTTATCGAGTCGTTTGTCGTCAATATGTCAACAACCAAGCCAGTTCTGGTTTCAACTTGTTCTCAACGTTCTAATTCACAGCGTGTCCAACTATCAACTCTTCGCCAAATCCTTATAAACTCCATCACGACCCTTCCCCTAACTCCCTCGATCGCCCCCTTGCTCTCTATCCAAATGGCCAGCAACTGTCTGCCTACAGCTTCAGCTTGGTCCGTCGCCAGTGCCTTCTCTTGGCGTTGTAGCGGATCTCGTTGCCGGTCCTCATGCGCACCCACTGGGGAATGGGCCGGTTCTGCTTGGCCTTGCGCGCCAGCTTGCGCTTCACGCGGAACGTCTTGTGCGCCGCCATCGCTCACTCTCGCACTGCAAGGTGAGAAGAGATCCTTTTGCCAAGAAACAGAGGATTCTGCGCAATGAAGTAGCGCCGCTTCATTTCGACGGCAGAGAGCGTTCAACAAGAAAATGTGTTGGGGTGACGCATTCGAGCAATCAAGCTAAGCCAAAACGGTTGGATTCCAGTTTGGGGATTATTAGTACAATAGGGGTACTTTCAGTAAATAGGGTATTTTCACAGACTGTCACAAAATATGGGTACTTTCAGAAAATATGGGTACTTTCAGATAATAGGGGTATTATCACAAATCCTATTTTTAGGGGTATTTTGACTTCGTCGTGAAGTGACCAATTCCAGTTTAGGGGTATTAAATTTTTGGGGTATTCAGAATGTGCTTTAATGAGATTCCACATTAGGGGTACTACCAATTCCAGTTTAGGGGTATTTTGAGCAATTCCAGTTTAGGGGTATTTTAAGCAATTCCAGTTTAGGGGTATTTTGAGCAGTTTAGGGGTATATTTTGAGCAATTCCAGTTTAGGGGTATTTTGAGCGGGACGGCCCTCGTATGGGGGTTGCCGGGGGGCAAAAAACACGAGCAGCCTTTGGCTTGCCCTAGCAAAGACTTGAAAATATGCAGTGAGAGCACCCGCCATTGTCATTTATATACGGTATGTAGAGCAACATTTATAGCAGCAACAGCCATTGGTAGAGCAACATATATATGTTACACCCACTTCCCGCAGTTGATTCCTGAGAATGTGTAATATGGCGCATTCTGGGCGGGCCCCCACCCAGAATCCGCCATTTGGCGCTTTCTGGGTGGTCACTACCCAGACTACGCAATAGTGAGTGGATGGTTTCTTTCTTTTGTGTGTAAATATCTGACACAGTTGGTGTATTCCTTTCAGTTCAGGCTATGCTTAGGCTCGCCCTGCGCCCACAGTGCACAAGAGTCAGTTGACGTCGCAGTCTGGCGGGTCGAAACTTAGGGTTAAAGCGACCGGTGACTGAAGTTGGTGGTCGCGCTAAGCCTCTTTTGAGACCCGCCAGGCGCGACGTCAACCGAGTTTTAGTGCAAACTTTAAGTGGAGTGAGCACTCCTCCATTTACTTCACCTCCTGCTCAGGCCGGCTGTTCCCCTTCCCTGCTATAACGTTTCTGGCAGCTTTCGCTTATGCAAATTGCGCATTCTGGGTGGTCGCCACAAAAAAACCGCCATATGGCGGATTCTGGGTAACGACCACCCAGAATGCGCCATATTGCGCGTTCTGGGTGGATTGCGGCAAGTGGGTGTAACATATATATGTTGCTCTACAATG
>JASAMZ010000665.1:0-22437 GCA_030248115.1 Linhomoeus sp. GSCO2_2 | reverse complement strand
CGCCAGTTCTGTGATGTTTGAATTCTACCGTGCCTCGACCTAGTAAGGAACGAGAACTATTTGCCCTCAGTTTATTAGTTTTAATTCGCTAAGTACAACTCAAGTTTACCAACACAGCACAACCACACCCATGACGCATTGATCATCATCTCACTCTCCTCGGATGCGCATGGCCAGTTTCAGGTCCCGGGTCATAATGGTGATCCTCTTGGCGTGCTGAGCGCACAGGTTGGTCTCCTCAAAGACTCTCACCAGGTAAGCTTCACTGGCCTCCTGCAGGGCTAGCATGGCAGAACACTGGAAGCGCACGTTGGGGCGGAAGATTGTGGAGATTTCCCGAACTAGGCGCTGGAAGGGCAGCTTGCGCAGAAGCAAGTCGTTGGACCGCTGGTACTGGCGGATCTCGCGCAGCGCCACGGCACCGGGACGGTAGCGACGCACGGGCTGCTTCATTCCGTGGTAGACTTTCCCTCGACTTCGTGGAGCCTTGATTGCCAACTCCTTTCTGGGGACCTTGGCTGGGGCAAACTTGGTTGTCATTGCCTTCATGCGAGCCATTGTGAGTCTTGACAGAATTCTAAAATGCAGAATGGGTACAAATAAATCCCAAAATGAGCGCCGCGCGTCTGCGGGAGTTGCAAACAGGATGACGCTGCACTACGCTACCCTGTATCCATGCACATTGCGCAATACATATGTATGGGCCGACGTCCGGCCAGACTAGGCCGCGCGAGGCCCGTACGGCTGCACGTTGGGCCCACCAGGCCGCTACGGCCTGACAATGCATTGTCACAAATATAGATGGGCTAGATGCAACAAAAGTGTTGCAAAAGCTTGCGCCGCCGCTCAGACGAAGTCTCCTATGGGTTCCAAAGAACTACTGCTCGCCAGGGGATCGAACCGGGGCCTCCTGCACGCAAGCCGAAGCTCTTACCACTCTGCCACGCTAAAAGTCGTGAGAACTTCCCAACTCGCGCTTTTGTATGTGTGCGTGTGTCTGCCTATGCACACTGTGCAAGTGACGCCGAGTTTGAATTTGAATCTCCCGCACAACCAACACGTACATGCAGTATGCAACAACCCTCCCCACTGTGCACATGCATGGCGCATGGGGACGCTGTTTCGAAACCCGTTTTGGACGCGTTCCAACACGCGCTAGACGCACTGTACGTATGCCTGTGATTGTGTATGCCTGCCTACATATGTACACTGTGAAAGTGACGCCGAGTTTGAATTTGAATCTCCCGCGCAACCAACACGCACATGCAGTGTGTAACCACCGTCCACTGTACACGTGTCTGGCGCATGGGGGCGTGTTTCGAAACCCGTTTTGGACGCGTGCCAACGCGCACAGACGTAAACATGACGCAACATGCATAGACGCACAAAGACGCGGACGCACAAAGGCGCGTAATTAATTAGCACGCGATATCAAAATTATTACACTATAAATCGCCGCGCGCCGAACGCACGCAGGACCGGTTTGTGTAACACGCCTGCCTTCCACTCGCCTTCCACTCGCCTTCCACTCGCTGCCATGCACGCACACACGTGCGTGGGTGCCGCAACCGTACTCAGTACGGGTGGGGTGGCTGGGTCACCTATTGCCTACTACTCACCTAACCTACATAATTGGATGTGATCTACCCAGCCCAGCTTGGTTTAATTCAGTTCATTTTAAGTTAACCTAATTTAATTTATGTTGATTGATTGCAATTAAGATTATGTAATTTATCTGACTTTACTCAAATTTACTTTATTTATAAACTGTAATTGAATTAATTTAAACTAATTTAAATTTAATTTTAGTTTAATTTGAAATAAAATCAGCTTAATTTGGCTTTGTTTAATTAATTAAATTAAAATTAATGCAATTCAATCTAATTTAATCAAATTAAATTTGATTTAGTTTGATGTAGTTTAATCACCTTCACTTAAAATTCAGTTAGTCTAGTTGAGTACAGTTCTGTTCATGCGAATTGAATTAGGTAAATGTAAGCTGCCTTTATCAGTACCAGATTCGCTGCATTGCAGATCTGCTCTAAACGGCGCAAGCGAAAGGTCATCGTCGAGCCTCAGCGGAACGTAAGATGGCAGTCCTAAGTAAAACTGACACCGCACGACCCTCGTCGTAAAGCCATAATGCTTTAGACCTGTCACAGCTTCCGAGATTGTCGATGTGTCATGTTGTCATGAAGAGCTCCCTCCGTCGTACGACGAAGCCACTTTGACGCCTCCGCCATTCGATTCTATTGTGCCTGAAAAGTGATAACCTGTCAAAGGCATAAAATTTCAAAAATATGTCATTGATGCGTGACTTATGCGTACCATAATCATGTACTGTAGCCACATCGTGCGCCGGACCAAAAGAAAACGAGAATGAAAATATCGTCGCTACATCACGAAGCTGATGAATATTGTTTTCACGGTAAAGAACTCGAGTTAACAAGAGTTTTCATAACAAGCAAAGAAGGTGGCCTTCAGTCTTTCTTGTATGAATGCAGAGCTGTTTGGCGAACTTGTTACTGGAGCTGGAGCCACAATCAAATAGTGTCGAAATGATGCTTTTAAGTGCGCTTTCGTACGAGTTTAATGTGCATTTGAGAACGAATGAATGAAACTCCAGGGTGCTGGCAGCTGCTCCTGCTGTTGGGGAGCCTCCTCAACAACGACGACCTGCATATTTTGCGTTTTGAGCCCTCTTTCGGTTTTTAGTGTGTGTCAGACGTGCCAACACATAAGTCTAAATTGGTTTAGTGTTCCCTTCTGGCGCTCTTACAGCTTGCTCTCGCGAGAATAGGCTTTCGAATCGTGTCCGTTAGTGTCCAATAGACTGTTACACATCGTGTCCAATAAAAACTTAAACTAAAATAGTTTCAGTTTCAGTTTCAGTTACAATCAGTTAACTGAAACTGAAGCTGAAACTCACAGTTTAGTTTACCGTATTTTAGCAGATTTTCATAACATTCTAGCCGAATGTTTCTACATATGAAGTTGTTTTGTTCATATTCAGGTCCAAATATAAGGATGCCATCTCAAGCTTAGCAATCGCTTCTTTGTCCACTATATATCATCCCACAAGAATGATATTGAGCAATTTGTTGTGACTTTCTGCACCTCAATAACTGAATCGAAACTCGCGCGAATGTCATAACTGAAGCTGATTTGAAACTGAAACTGAAACTTAGCCAACACCATAATTTTAACTGAAACTGAAACTGAAACTAAAATGAGTTTCTATTGGTCACCTTGCTGTTACAGCGGGAGAGACACAATGCAGCATGTGTTGCATTCTATGGGTTAGCAGCACGATTTCTGTCAGTCAATGCAAACAAAGGCAGTGTGTCCAATTGTTCTGACGGAACAATGTTCCGGAACAAAGTTCCTGCTAAATTGTTAACAAAACAAGAACAATTTATATTGTACCACGATTTTCTGGAACAAGAACAAAACAAGATCAATTTAGCGGGTGATTGGAACAAACTGGTTAAATTGTTCTTAATTTGTTCCTAGATTGTTCCTTTTGAAATGTGTTGTGTAACAAAATAACACCCATATGACTCAATCGGACCGTAATAGAGGGTCAGGAATGGGACAATTTAGGACTGAAGTTAGAACAGTTTCAGGTATCGCAAACTAGGTGCTGTGTATAGGTGCTGTGAATAATATGCTACGGCTGATGCACCGATGGGGGCTATGTCAGCGTTATGCGGACTGGAACAATTTAAGAACAATGTTCCTTAAATTGTTAACAATGTTCCAAGATTTTGATTGGAACAAGAACAAGAACAAAACAATTTATTTTGGACCACCCGGAACAAAACAAGAACGAAACAATTTCCGAAATCTTGGAACAATGGACACACTGAACAAAGGTGGGCATACTTGAGTAGTTGCGCGTCGCACCTATGTCTGTGGTCACGTTCCGTTCTGCACAACAAGCTGTGTGTGTAAAAAGTTCAACCTATACATTGTGTCTGTCAAATCTTGGTAAACAGTATAGTGAATTTCATTCGCATAATTAGCCGGATCTAGAGAAGGTATCTTGACAAGGGAAACGTGCAGGAGAGCCTGCAGTGAAGCACTCCGACCAGAACGGGAGAAAGCAGACCGCCACTCACTTATCATGAGAAATAAGGCCGATTTCCGCCCAAAGATTCTCCACAAATTCCGCCGGCGCGCGAGTTTCAGAGTACGCATATTCCCTCCACTTACAAGGACCGGCCGGCGCGCAGCAGAACTCCACTGAAATCTTGTAGGCCAGGCCGAATTGAGCCCAAAATGCACCATTTCGCTTCGATTAAAACAGTAGCCGGCAGCTAAGATTCGGGGCTGCGCCAATCGCAGACTCGCCTTGCCATTTTGGACGGGAAGAATTGACAATTCATGCGCAAGCCGCAAATGCTTACTTTACCGCGCCGTCTTTCCGCACTGCATTTCCTTGAATTCAGAAGTTTGAATGCGCGCGCAAATTGAAGTTACAACATAGTTTGAGGAGAGTACGGTAGACGTTGCATTCAAATTTGAATGTGGGCATTAGGAAAGTGGCCGTTTGAAGGCAAAATCGACACAAAATAGAGAAACCAATAGCAAATTCGCGTTCCTTGTCGCGAATAACCCTAGAATCGACATTACAAACGTACAATCACCTCACATTCAGTTTCGTCGACGTAGGGCTTCGGTAGGTCGAAAATCGGCAAAAACTCACGAATTTTGATCCGAAACGCGAAAACAATGCCAGATTCGGCATCAGCGACCTCGAAAGCACCGGAGTCGACTCCAACATTGATTTTGTCCTCGGGGGTGGAAATTCGAATTTTGGACGCGGCCGGGGTACGGTAGCCGAAAAAATATTTTTGAAAAACGCTTCCGGATCAGTTTTCAACGGGGAATCGCGTGGTGCAGTCCATTTGGCCATAAATCATCGCAATCGGTCGCTAAAACGGCCGAGAGTCAAAAATTGGAATTTTCGACCCCCGACGGAGACCCGTTGTGACAGCAGAACTCAAGATTTCCTTGGCGGATTTCGGCGATTTTGGTCTTAAACGAAAGAGAACATGTTAATCTTGCCGATTTGAGATATCTGGCCCGATCCAACAACTCCCTGATTTACTAGGTTTTTTTAAAGGCAAATTTTTGTCAAAAAATCACTTTCGGCTACCGTAACCCGAGAACGCGTCGGCCGATTGACGCGGGGTTTTTTTCCACCCTTCGTCTCGTAGAGGGCTACAACATAGCTAAACGGCATCAAAATCGGCCAATTACTCGAGGAGTTACTATTGGCGGAACACCCTCCCAGTAAGTAAAAATTCAAATTTTTGAATTTTTCTGAAAATTTTCCCACTACGCGAAAAAAACGAAGGCCCGAGCGCCCCTACTATCCCTCGAGAGCTATCGATTAAAAAAAACCCCGTCCAAATCGGATAAGAAATGAGGCACGAAAGTGAGTGGCGAAAGTTTTGATCGGGAGCAGCTCCACTATAGCACTCCGTCCCTTTTGGGGTCGGAGTGCTAAAAACGCGTACCACAATTCAAGTGCAGCTATTACCACGATACGGTTATCTGTACAGCTGATCTAAAGCTCAGTGATATCGCCGCGTTCGCTATATGGTATCGGCATGATACGACGCCGTTCATCTGAAGTTTTATACCTTTGGGAATACGCCACATCGAACAAAAAACTTGCCAACTGTTTGGTGCAGTCGTTCTCTACCAGGAATTTCGTTTGGTGTACGTATTTCTACGTTATGACGCTTTTGTCAATTTGTAGAATTTTGGCAGATTGTGGCGCATTTCTAGGCGACAAAGTCGATTTTCGACATTTTTATATTTTAATTGTAAATATCTCTAAATTGCAATATTTCAAAACTGAAAAACTATGTCATGAATTCTCATTGGCTTACGACCTTTCAGTTTCTGCATTCACATTCGTCAATAAACGACGTTCTATTTTTGTCAATTTATGAAATTTCGACAAACAATTGCGTATTTCTATGAAATCACACATTTGAAAAAAATTTCTTTTGTGTCACGAATTGTCCACGGCCTATGCTTTTTCCATTTCTGAAGAAATTTCGCCACTAGCTCATCAGGCGAAAAAGTCGATTTTCGACATTTTCATATTTTAATTGTAAATATCTCCAAATTGCAATGTTTCATAACTGAAAAACTATGTCTCAAATTCTTATTGGCTTACGACCTTCCAGATTCTGCATTCACATTTGCCAATAAATGACGTTCTATTTTTGTCAATTTATGAAATTTCGACAAACAATTGCGTATTTCTATCAAATTCCACGTTAACAAAAAATTCCTTTTGTGTTACAAATTATCAGCGGTCCGTGCTCTTTCCATTTCTGAACAAATTTCGCGTCTAGCTCATCAGGTGAAAAAGTCGATTTTCGACATTTTTGGATTTTAATTATGAATATCTCGAAAATGCGAAATTAGCAACAGAAACGGACATTGGATCCATACTCAGCGACCTTGACTCTACTTGACCACATATGCCACATATCTTGCTTCGGTGGCACGGACACACAGACACACACACGCACACACATTGTCAACCGTATATAGGACTCGCCGCGCTGAGGCGCGGCGAAATAAAGCAAGCGTTTTATCACTGCGCGGACGCATCTGCATTGTCACTGTCAAAGTGGAACTTGGTGGCGTGCTTACTACAGGAATTGTGCTGTGCTGGCAGAACAATCGCAAGAAGCAAAACTTTCAATCGGAGCGACGAGGTCTGTCCGCTCTCTCACCTCTGACAATGGAGGCGAGATACTGCCTCGGGACCTGCTCAAAGAGGGTGAGAATCCGGAATCTGAATGCGAGCGCTGTACCCCGAGTTTACCGTGCAGGACGCAGAGCTCGTTTTGAAACTCTATAGGTCGCCACCTGGACCGTTGTGATCGTCGACGGTGTCCTAACCTTGGGGGGCTTCGCGAGCTGGCACTATTTGTAAGCCGAGCTTTCGTCCAGCCGCCAAGTGTGGCCACCCTGTAGACAGTGTTTCAGGTATCGGCTCCTGTCCCTTCCCGATTGGTCTGCCATAGTGTTGCTCGTGCTATGTGTCGTCCAGGCAGTGTCATTTGTCTTTCTGGTCGTTGGAATGGCCCTGAGAAGTTGCTGCGCTGTCCTCGTCGTGTACATTGCCATACAGGTGCCAGAAATGATTTCAGTTCATGGTTTCCATTTCCAGTGTTCGGTTAGAATTCACAGTGCTTGCGACTGGTGTTGTTCAGCAGAGTATTTTGATCAGTACACGCAGCTTTTCAGACCTAAAGAAATGAACAATCCAGGGTGCCAGTTTGTCGAGGGCAAAATTCGTTCGCACACTTTTCAGGGCGTGATCATGATCGCAGGGCAGCTTTTGCTGCCTGTGCTGTTAATTCTCGTGGCCAATTGGCTTTCCACCGGCAACGCTCACGTTGCCGCATTAGCCGGCAAGTCATAATACTGAGTTCTGACAATTCAGATGTTTTACTTTGGCTGAACGGTTGGATGATGCAACTTCATTACACTGTAAAGTCTGCAAACTTAAATGATATACAACAGTGTCTCTAGTATGGCCGATTCTGAGGCCGAATAACTGAATACACGAAATAACTTGTCAACAATATTCTAGGATTTGTCGCTTCTGTGATTGTTCTTGCGCTGTTTTCTTTGTGGCGTTTCTACGTCATTTTTTCGCCCGGCCTCAGCCGGGCGAACCCCTACGAGAGCTTTTCGTGCGTGCGTGCGTACGTACGTTCGTCACGCTCTCATATCTAGGCGTTGGTAAGTCGTAGGAAGGCGATCTTGGGCTTTATGGATAGGTGCCGACTTACTGGTAATGTTGCTAAGAGACTTCGAAATTCAAAAGTTTGAATTTCGCGCGCTACAGTAACCCGAAAGTTCAAACTGAAAACGGCTATTACTCGCTCGTCTTACGTCGTAGAGCGGCGTGCGATAGGTCAACTGAAAGGTCTCGACGTGCGCTTTCGCGTGGCATAAAAAAGTTTCTAATTACGCAAACACGCAACACGAAAAGCGGCATTTTCGCGTTTTTAACGCAGAAATCGCTCTAACTCGCTCATCGTGCGTCGTACGGAGACGATCTTGGGTTGGCTGGATAGCTCTCGACTCACTGATCATTTGTTCTTCTATTGGTCGAAACTCAAAAGTTTGAATTTCGGGAGCTACAGTAGTAACCCAAAAGTTTAAAACGCAAAACTTATCTAACTCGCTCGTCTTCCGTCATAGAGAGACGATCTTGAGTTCCTTGAATAGGTTTCGGTACACTGATAATTCCGTTAAGAGAAGTCGAAAATCAAAAGTTTGAATTGCGCGCGCTACAGTAACCCGAAGGTCCAAAACGCAAAACGGATCTAACACGCTCGTCTTACGTCGTAGAGCGGCGTGCGATATATCAACTAAAAGGTTTCGACGTGCTCTTTCACGTGGCGTAAAAATTTTGTTAATTACGCAAACACGCACCACGAAAAGCGACATTCTCGCATTTTTAGCATAGCTCTAACCCGCTCAGCGTGCGTCGTAGAGAGACGACCTTGAGTTGCTGGATAGCTCTTGACTCACTGATCATTTGTTCTCCTATTGGTCGAAACTCAAAAAGTTTGAATATCGCGAGCTACAGTAACCCAAAGGTTCAAACAGCAAATGGGCCCTAACTTGCTCGTCTTACGTTGTAGAGCGGCATTCGTTCGACCGTTTGAAAGCTTACGTGGAGGCAGTTGTTGAACGGCCATTCCTAAAGAAAAACTTTTGTTTTTTAAACCCTTGTCTTACGAACAACTTTGTTTGCTAAAAAAATTAATCCCGGGCGATCCCAATGTTGCCCTGCAAGAACCTCTCAGAAAGGAGCGTGTCAGAAGTAGCGCATGAATAGTGGACTCCGGGCGGGCGCGCGTCATATCGGAAAGGCTTCGAAATACTTTACAAAAGTATCCACTCTTTTACTCTTCCACTTTAAAACACTCACAAACCACTCTGTATTAATAAAACAACTCAACTTTTTTAAAACAGCTTGTTGACCAGTGGACAAGTTCAAACAGATTGGTCACTGTCGCTCCTGCGCCACGGTCTGTGGACACATTTCGCCGCAATATGTAGTTTGCTGAGTGCTTCCTTTGATCTAGCTAAATCGATGTAGGCTCCCGTAGGGCATAGCTAGGTAGTTTGGCAAAGCAGAAGTTTCGATTTAATGTTATCCAATCAGACATTTTCATTGTTGAAACTGATTTGAATTGATTGGCTTGGTTTAATTTAATTTAATTTAATTGCTATGTTTAGTTTAATTTGATAGTTTTGTTTAATCTTAGTTAATCTAGTTGAGTACAGTATTGTTCATGTGAATTAAATTAGTTAAATGTGAGATGACATTGTCAGCACCAGATTTATTTACCAATGCGTTGCATTGCAGATATGCTCAGAACGACGCGCGAAAGGCCATCGCCAAGCCTCAGCGGAACGTAAGCTGACAGCCCTCAGCAACGCTTGACCGCGGCACGGAATGGGCACTCGTCGTAACAAAACAACATAAATTTTAGGCCGGTCGCAGCTTCTGAGGTCGTTATCGCGTCACGTTGCCACGAGGATCTCCCTCCACCTTACGATGGAGTTAATTCGGCGCCTCCGCCATTTGATTCTATTGTGCCTAAAAGTGATAACCGATCAAAGGTATAAAATTTGAATTTGTGTCATTGATGCATGACTTGTGCCTGCCATAATTCATGTACAGTATAGAGGTGCAGCTTGTGCCGGACCAGGAGAATACGGAAATGAATTGTCGTAGTTTCATAAAGCAGTGAGACAGGTATTATTTTCGCGGTTTACAGGAATTTTAAAAAACTCGATTTGCAGGAATGCAGAGATGTTTTGACGAGTTGGTTACTGAAATGGAACTGGAGTCACAACTAAAGTAACGGAAGAACACAAGTTAAGACCCATTTGCAGTAAGGGCTCCAACAAGTGAAACAACAAACAACTACGAAATTGTGCAGTTTCTTGTGCGCATTGCAGTGAATTGGCGTTAGTTGTCGAGTACACGAGCGTGTACAAAGTGCGGGTTGTCCACGTGCTTCATGAATCGCGAAATAACTGCTCTCTGTCGCCTTGCTTAGGTAGTTAAGATAAAATAAAATAAAATAAAATGCAATGTTATCAGCCTTAATCTCGGCTGATACATCTGCATCATAATGTATATACCAGGGACTTAAATGTAATGTAATCATAATGTACTTACCAGGGACCAGAATGTATATACCAGGAGGATCTGTACCAGGGGGGGGGGGGGGCCCAAACGCGGCAGAAAGGCGAAAATATGACGGGCGCCACATAACTCAATTCGCCGTTGCTCGCACGTGCCTGCACCGATCTTGACAAAATTTTGCACACTTATACACTAATATGTTGGCTTTCGAACGATGTATAAACGGACCGTCTCAACACCGCAATCGGGGGAGAAATTGGACGAAGTTTGAAATTGGCGCCATTTTGGCCGACTTCCGCCGCGTCAAACTTTATTTTCCAGCTCACGCTAGAGAGGAGCTAAAATTTTTTTGATGTCATATGGCGATGCGGAATTATGTCCTCTTTCGAATGCAAGTGGTTCCAGCCCGATCGGTGCAGGCTTGCGTGAGTTACCACCTAAAACGTGGCCGCGGTCCGGGATTTTCGAAATTTCTAAAAACGTGAAATTCTGGTTTTTCGACCCTAACTCCTCATCCTTTAGACTTTTTTGGCAAGTGAGGAGTGCAAACGAATGCTCTCGTCCAGACGAATCGAAAGGTGTCAAAATTAAGCTGATTGCTCCACCCTGTAGTATTTTACGGTCGATTAAGCACATTTTGAAAGCCAATATCTCGAGCGTCGTTCAACCTAGAGCGATGTAGTTTTCACCATTCGATTCAGCGTTAAAGACTGCGTCGGATAAGCTACTTTTACTCCATTTTCTCGAAAAAAAATTTTTTGAACGATTTGCGCAGAAATTTGCCACCATGTCAAACAAGTCTCTTTTAAAAAGCGGAGTGGTTTTGAGCTTTGAATTTATACTGAGATTGTAGCAAGGCCCTTTCCGGTTTCGTGCAGCGTCTTTGACTCTCCTCGCGACTACACTTTTTGGAGTGGTCTTGCTACGCAACATTGGTATCGCTCGGGTTTAATTCTTTACACCAAGCAAATCATCTTTTCAGACTAAATTTTAAAAAAGACACTGGAATCTAGCGCAAAACTACAGGCTAATTGTGAGCATGATTTGATGTTGGCTTGCAGTGAGCTCTTAAGCGATGTCAAGAGCGCCGCTGTGCAACGCACGAGTGCCAAGATATAACAAACCAAAATTTGCAGTTTTCATCGCGTTTTGGTTACTGTAGCTCTCTCATTGACCTATTGAAACTTTTTGTTGTCGCATTCTTGCTCAGGAGGTCGAGCGCTTCATTTTGATATGCGATTCGACTAGGTTCTATAAAGTTTTGACTTTTTGCGGACATTACTTCAGGATACTGTAGCGCGCAGCTTTTAAAACTTGTTATTATTTCGACGTCACAGCTCGCCAGAGTAGTCGGAGGGCTACCCGTCGATGTGTCGAACTCAACCCAGCGACGTCAGGCAAGCGAGTTATTAAGCCTGAAGCAAGCGTGTCGTTTCCAGTTTTTGACGCGTTTTGATTACTGTAGCTCTCTGTTTAAACTTTTAAAACTTTTTGTTGTCGGATTCGTGCTCAAGAGCTCGAGCGCTTCACTTTGATATGCGATTTGACTAGCTTCGGTCAACTTTTGTCTTAAAACGGACCCCACTTTGGGATACTGTAGCGCACGAGTTTGAAAACTTATTTCAGTTTTGAACACTCACATGGCGAGAGTAGTCCGAGAGCTACCCGTCGATGTGTCGACCTCGACCCAGCGACGTCAGACAAGCGAGTTATTAAGCCCGAAGCAAGCGTGTCGTTTCCAGTTTTCGACGCGTTTTGGTTACTGTAGCTCTCTGTTTAAACTTTTGAAACTTTTTGTTGTCGGATTCGTGCTCAGGAGCTCGAGCGCTTCACTTTGATATGTGATTTGACTAGCTTCGGTCAACTTTTGTCTCAAAATGGACCTCACTTTGGGATACTGTAGCGCGCGAGTTTGAAAACTTATTTCAGTTTTGAACACTCAGATGGCGAGAGTAGTCCGAGGGCTACCCGTCGATGTGTCGAACACAACCCAGCGACGTCAGACAAGCGAGTTATTAAGCCCGAAGCAAGCGTGCCGTTTCCAGTTTTCGACGCGTTTTGGTTACTGTAGCTCTCTGTTTAAACTTTTGAAACTTTTCGTTGTCGGATTCGTGCTCAGGAGCTCGAGCGCTTCACTTTGATATGCGATTTGACTAGCTTCGGTCAACTTTTGTCTTAAAATGGACCCCACTTTGGGATACTGTAGCGCTCGAGTTTGAAAACTTATTTCAGTTTTGAACACTCAGGTGGCTAGAGGAGTCCTCGGGCTACTCGCCGATGTCTCAAACTCCATCCTACGACGTCGGACGAGCGAGTTATTAAGCCCGAATCGAGCGTGACGTACATACGAACGAACGAACGAACGAACGAACGCACGCACGCACGCCGAGCTCTTGATAGGGTTCGCTCGGCTGAGGCCGAGCGAAAAAAAATAAATTTGCCCAACACCTGTGCCAAAATGCTGGGACACAAGGTGCCAACCAACTGGCGCAGAAAACTCAGGTCTGTTGAGCGCATTGTTAACGCTTTAAAGTTCACAAAGACACTTGAACCCATTCTCAAAGTTGAACCCGTTCTCCAAAACGGGTTCAATGATGAAGGATAGGCAGTGGGTGCTTCTACTTATATCTCGAGCTAGAGCCGACCGATCGCGCTGATTCTTGTTGCATTTGACTCGCCGAAAAATCCTGAATCCGAATATGTATTCAGCGTCGCCATCGATTGGCTTTGGCGAGAGTACTCGGGCGAGGCCCTTGAAAATCAATTTTCTGCAATCGCGGCGAAACTTGCACATTTGGTACAGTTTTCAACAGTGCATCGAACGGTCTTTATCACATCTCACTCCATTGAGTCTTTCGCGAGATATGGCGCTCACAAGTTTGACTTTGTATTGAAAGGTGTGACGAAGTGCTGAGGTTTGCGCCTCTGTAGCATGGGTACAGAGCCAGCTTTTTCGCTGAAATCTGCAGAATGCGTAGGCATGAGGCGTACACAGTTTTCAGAAAAGTTTAAGCGGATTCGTCCCTTAAGTGAAAAAGTTACATGCGATCCATTGGGATAGCATTTCAGGTCAGCTGGGACTTTTGTTGATTAACTTCTTTGCTGCTTTGCTGAATGACTGCCCGATCGTCGAATCCGCTTAAACTTTTCTGAAAACTGTGTATGCCTCATGCCTACGCATTCTGCAAATTTCAGCGAAATAGCTGGCTCTGTACCCATGCTACAGAGGCGCAAACCTCAGCACTTCGTCACACCTTTCAATACAAAGTCAAACTTGTGAGCGCCATATCTCGCGAAAGGCTCAATGGAGTGAGATGAGATAAAGACCGTTCGATGCACTGTTGAAAACTGTACCAAATGTGCACGTTTCGCCGCGATTGCAGACAAGCCGTGTGTGTAAAAAGTTCAACCTATACAACGTGTCTGTCAAACCTTGGGGAACAGTATAGTGAACTTTGTACACATCGTTAGCCGTATCTAGAGAAGGTATCTTGAGAAAGTGTACCACAAACCAAGTGCAGCTATTCTCACGATACGGTTGTCTGTACAACTGATCTAAAGCTCAGTGATATCGCCGCGTTCGCTATATGTTATCGGCATGATACGACGCCGTTCATCTGAAGTTTTATACCTGTGTGAATACGCCACATCGAACAAAAAAACTTGCCAAACGTTTGGTGCAGTCGTTCTCTACCAGGAATTCCGTTTGGTGTGTGAATTTCTGCATTGACATTCATCAATGACCAACAGTTTTGGTCATATGGAATTGTGGAATTTTGGCATTTCTATCAAATTTTAAAAATTTCTGTCAAATTTAACATTTGCAAAAATTTGCTCTTGTTATACTAATTATCCGTTGTCTATGCACTTGCCATTTCTGAAGAAATTTTATCGCTAGTTCATCAGGTGAAAGAAACCGATTTTTGACATTTTCGTATTTTAATTGTAAATATCCCTAATTTGCAAATGTTTGAAACTGTAAAACCATGTCACAAATTCTTATTTGCGTACGACCTATCCATTTCTGCATTCACATTCTTCAATAAATGACGTTCTATTTGTGTCAATTCATGGAATTTTTATAAATAATCATGTATTTCTATTAAATTCCACATTTGCAAAAAATTTCCTTTGTGTTACAAATGATCCGTGGTCTATGCTCTTTCCATTTCTGAAGAAATTTCGTCGCTAGCTAATCGGGTGAAAAAGTCGATTTTCGACATTTTCGTATTTTAACTATAAATATCTCTAAATTGCAATTTTTCAAAATTGTAAAACCATGTCACCAATTCTTATTGGCGTATGACCTATCCATTTCTGCATTTATATTCGTCAATAAATGACCTTCTATTTGTGTCAATTTATGTAATTTTGACAAATAATTGTGTATTTCTATTAAATTCCACATTTGCAAAAAAAATTCCTTTGTGTTACAAATTATCCGCGGTCTATGCTCTTTCCATTTCTGAAGAAATTTCGCCGCTAGCTCATCAGGCGAAAAAGTTGATTTTCGACATTTTGAAATTTTAATTGCGAATATCTCGAAAATGCGAAATTAGCAACAGGAACGGACACTGGATCCGTACTCAGCGACCTTGACTCTACTTGACCACATATGTCATATATCTTACTTCGGTGGCACGGACGGACACACACACATTGTCATCCGTATATATACACCTCGCCGCGCTGAGGCGCGGCGAAAAAATTGATTTTCAAGGGCCTCGCCCGAGTACTCTCGCCAAAGCCAATCGATGGCGACGCTGAATACATATTCGGATTCAGGATTTTTCAGCGAGTCAAATGCAACAAGAATCAGCGCGATCGGTCGGCTCTAGCTCGAGATATAAGTAGAAACACCCACTGACTATCCTTCATCATTGAACCCGTTTTGGAGAACGAGTTCAACTTTGAGAATGGGTTCAAGTGTCTTTGTGAACTTGAAAGCGTTAATGTAGCAAGCACTGACCCAAACTCGATCTCGCGTATTAGGTGTCCAAGACGGCAAACTTTGTAGGCGCGTATCTCAAAAGCTACGCAAGCTGCAGACTTGAGGTAATGGCATTCGATTAGGATTAGAACGTTCTACATCATTTTTAAAAATGAGCAAAATCTGTGCAGACTAAGTCACCTAAACTGTGGGCGAAAATGTTGATTCCCGCAGAAGGCGTTTTTCGACACATGAGCTCACTGCCCTCCTCCCACTTAAGAGCGGGGTCCGATTTTTTTCCACCACCCTGTAGTACTAAGGAGACCCACAAACGCTGCACGGCCAGATTTTCAAATTTTTTCTCTAAACAATTTTTTAACGCAATTTTTCAAAACTGTGCGAAATTGGCTGGATAGCTAAATCGACCGTAAAATACTACAGGGTGGAGCAATCAGCTTAATTTTGACACCATTCGATTCGTCTGGACGAGAGCATTCGTTTGCACTCCTCACTTGCCAAAAAAGTCTAAAGGATGAGGAGTTAGGGTCGAAAAACCAGAATTTCACGTTTTCTGAAATTTCGAAAATCCCGGACCGCGGCCACGTTTTAAGTGGTAACTCACGCAAGCCTGCACCGATCGGGGTGAAACTACTTGCATTCGAAAGAGGACATAATTCCGCATCGCTAATATCACATCAAAAAAATTTTAGCTCCTCTCTAGCGTGAGCTGGAAAATAAGTTTGGCGCGGCGGAAATCGGCCAAAATGGCGCCAATTTCAAACTTCGTCCAATTTCTCCCCCGGTTGCGGTGTTGAGACGGTCCGTTTATACATCGTGCGAAAGCCAACATATTAGTGTATAAGTGTGCAAAATTTTGTCAAGATCGGTGCAGGCACGTGCGAGCAACGGCGAATTGAGTTATGTGGCGCCCGTCATATTTTCGCCTTTCTGCAGCGTTTCGGCCCCCCCCCCCCCTCCTCGTCGGTACCCTAGTTTGGCCGAGAACGTGACTTGGCTGAATATTCAATGAAGCCACGTCCACCCTTTGAAATTGCTCCTCGATGGCTGTTCTTGGAGTGCTTGCAAATTGGCCTTCAATTAGAGGAACGGAACAAGAAGAGCGGTGGCACGATTATACATACATTCCGCCTTTGGTGATCTAGACGCATTGCTTATAAGCTTGATTTCCGTAGCCGAGGGTAGCTTTTTATTGCGACGGCGCAATAGTTTTATTCTGACGAGGTATAGATACGTAATTTCGCGAAGTACAGTCGGAGAAACGGCGCCGCGCAGCGACTAGTACAACCATTCACTCCGAGTTACGCCCTCAGGGAGTGTCAAGTGTCATATTCGTAGGAAACAAGCGCAAAATTGCACCCTCGGGGCGAGCGCCCGAGCTCAGGGAGTTTATTTCTAGGTATACTAAGGTGGTCTCAGGCAATGTTAGTTAACGCTCGCTCGCATTCAGACAGTCGCGAGATTGTGATTTGCGCGCGGGTTGGCTATACTCACTGGATTGGTGGCGGGGGGGGGGGGGGCAACTGGAAGCTCACTGAGTACCATGGTTGGCGACGGAATGCCAAATTTCATGCTCCGCTGCCTTAAGATGGGTGAGAGGCGTTCCTCATTTAGGAAATGTAGTGCAGCAGCGAAAACGTCGACGTCTAACTATAGGCTTATACTGAAGTGTTCTCTTCTTTTGGTGTCATTTACATACCATAATGCGATCACACGACTTCCCCTGCTTTTAGAGGAGAATAAAACAAAATTAGACTTTCTTCACTCTGGAATCTCTGCAAAATTACACACCTACATAGTCACTGAGTACCATGGTTGGCGACGGAATGCCAAATCTCATGCTCCGCTGCCTTAAGATGGGTGAGAGGCGTTCCTCATTTAGGAAATGTAGTGCAGCAGCGAAAACGTCAGTCTCACTGAAGTTACACTGAAGTGCTCTCCCCTTTTGATGTCATTTACATTCCATAATGCGATAACACGACTTCCCCTGCTTTTAGAGGGGAACAAAACAAAATTAGCCCTTCTTCAGTCTGGAATCTCTACAAAATTACACGCCAAGTCTTGGTCAGCCAACGAATTTAGTAACACGCGGGGGTGCTGCCTGGCAACAAAATTACATACTTCTTCGGACTAAAGTGATCGACTAACAGTGTGAGCGCGTTTTGCATGTAAAACAAAGGTTCTCAGAGTAGACTAACGACATGCTGACAGTGTTGTGGGCGAAGTGCTAATCAACAAAGGGAATTTGCACTTCTCATCAGTTCCCGCTGGTGCTTGTTAATCAAGCTGCGCTGCCCAAGCAACGCACTGTTTCCTCAAACTTCGTATTACGCCTATCGTGTTAACGGCAGCTTTCAAAACAAGCTTTGTCTAAAAACTGTGGCACCACGTTGGCATCAGTGTAAACTTGAGAGCGTGTGCGCGATAATGTGCACTGGACAGTGAAGTGCCGCTAGACATTTAGTCGACAATTTGGTGGAGTTTCGCCGCAATTGGTCTTTGTTCGTGGTACCTGATCCACATATGGATCAGAAGGTTCGCCGCAGGCACACTTTGCGCTTATAATTGTGGCAACTGATCCATAAATGGATCAGAGAAATTCGCCGCAGGCACACAGTGCAATAAAAGTGTCTAAATGAGACGACGCCCTATTGAAAAGGGTATAAATGGGACGACGCCCTATTGAAAAGGATATAAATGGGACGGCGCCCTATTCTTTTAGGCTTAGTGCACAAAGATATGTTAAAATTTAAGCTGCTTGAAATTGTCGAAATTTAGGAATTCTAAAAAAAATATACCTAAATTCTTCAATTATAAAATCAGAAACTATTTGCCAAATACTTGACAGACTATGCCCAATGCATCAACGCAAAGACATTGTGAAATTTAAGCTGTTTAAAATTGTCATAATTTGATAAGTTTGACAAAAACTTTGAAATATTCCTAACTTTGTTAATTATAAAATCTGAAACTATTTGATAAATACTTGGCAGACCATGCTCGACACATCCGTGAAAAGAAAATTAAAAATATAAGCTGTTTGAAATTGTCGAAATTTGTAGATTTTAACAAAAACCTTAAAAATATCCTAAATTTCGTTAATTATATTCGCTGAAACTATTTGCTAAATACTTGGCAGACTATGCTCGATACATCCGTGCAAAGAAACTTTGAAATTTAAGCTGTTTGAATTTGTGTATATTTGGCAATTTTGACAAAAACCTTGAAAATATCCCTAATTTTGTTAATTATAAAATCTGAAACTATTTGATAAATACTTGGCAGACTATGCTCGACACATCCGTAAAAAGAAAATTAAAAATATAAGCTGTTTGAAATTGTCGAAATTTGTGGATTTTAACAAAATCCTTAAAAATATCCTAAATTTCGTTAATTATATTCGCTGAAACTATTTGCTAAATACTTGGCAGACTATGCTCGACACATCCGTGCAAAGAAACTTTGAAATTTAAGCTGTTTGAATTTGTCAAAATTTGGGACTTTTGATAAAAACCTTGAAAATACCCTTAATTTTGTTAATTATAAAATCTGAAACTATTTGATAAATACTTGGCAGACTATGGTCGACACATCCATGAAAAGAAATTTTGAAATTTAAGCTGTTTGAAATTGTCGAAATTTGTGGATTTTGACAAAATCCTCAAAAATATCCTAAATTTCGTTAATCATATTTGCTGAAACTATTTGCTAAATACTTGGCAGACTATGCTCGATACATCCGTGCAAAGAAGTTTTGAAATTTAAGCCGTTTGAATTTGGCGAAATTTGGGAATTTTGACAAAAACCTTGAAAATATCCCTAATTTCGTGAATTCCAAAATCCGAAACTATGTCACAAATTAATCGCGTCTTATGCCCTTTCCATTTCAGCAAAAACTTTCTCGATACGACTTGTAAATAAAAGTGTCATTTTTGACATTTTCGTATTTTGATTGTAAATATCTCGAAATAGCGAAATTAGCAACAGAAACGAACATCGACACGTTACTCAGCGCATTCGACTCCATCGGGTGGCACTAACCGTCATGTCTAGTTTTGTGACACACACAGACAGACAGACAGACACACACACGAACAGACATTAGCGTCCGTATATATACTCGCCGCCCTGGGGGGGCGGCGAAAAAACTGAGTTGTTCAATTGTCAGGCGTTGAAAGTTCTTTCCACCGCCAATGAACATCCTGGTTGAAGAAGCGAGCAACGTCCAACCAATCGCCAACTGCACTCCCTGTCTGGACAGCTTGATGGAGAGAAGCAAGGAGTTCCAAGACGACGCCGTCTGGATCCTCAGCAGCACCTTTATCATCTTCACCATGCAATCAGGTGCAGTGCAGCATTGGTATTGCGGCGATGACAGGAAATATGTCACCCTTTGTTGAGTGGATCAACCTGTGACATAGCGGGAAGAGAAGCTATTTAAGTGGCTGCTCAAGTACAATGTAGAACCCTGTAGCGGTTGCCGTGAATGTTCCAATAAGCCCCCCCCCCCCTCACACCGCCTCACAGGGGATATCGCATAAGTTGAGCAAGGAGATCTTGTTTATTGGCGTATTTACCGTTACTTGGATGCAAACGACAACTGTGAGCTCTCCAATCTGCCACCTCCACACCTTGCAGAAGTTGTGCAAGGGGAGGGAGGCTTATTGGCGCATTTACGGTAAGTCGTAGCGTGTTACGTCAGTTTGTCAGTTCCATAGACAATGCGCCGCTTGCATTTCATTTCGACCTGCAAAGGGATCCACGTGATCAACAAATCATCTGTATGTGTGGTCGTGGCGCGACATGGTGCCACGACATACTGTAAATACTCCCCCCCCCTTCTCCACACCTCATCCCTCTGCAGCATGGCGTAGAAGGTGAGGAAGAGGAGGGGGCTTATTGGCGTACATATTTACGGTATGTCCACTCCACAGGCTTCGGCCTGCTCGAGAGCGGCTCCGTGTCCTCCAAGAACGAGGTGAACATCATGGTGAAGAACGTGGTCGACGTCGTTGCCGGCGGCATCACCTACTGGGCTCTGGGCTTCGGTCTGAGCTTCGGAGACACATGGGGCTGGGGAAACGGCTTCTGCGGCTTCGGCGACTTCTTCTTTGACCATGAGTCCAATGCGGACACGGACGCCACAGCCTGGAAGACGGCCTCCTTCCTCTTCAAGCTGAGCTTCGCTACCACCGCTGCTACCATCGTCTCAGGTGGGCGCTTCAAGGGTTTCAGTGGTCTTCAGCCATCGTCCATGGATCTCTGCAGGCGCCACGGCCGAGCGCATCACCCTAAAGACCTACATTCTGCTCTGCGTGACAGTTGTGCTGGTCCACTCCTTCCCAGCCCACTGGGTGTGGTCCACCAAGGGATTCTTACACCAGATGGGTGTGGTGGACGTGGCAGGCTGCGCTCCAGTCCATCTAGTCGGGGGAGCTGTGGGACTCTTGGCTACCGTATTCCTGAAGCCCAGAAAAGGCAGGTTCGACCCTGAGGGACGCGTGGAAATCAGCTCGCCGATCAACGCCCTGTTGGGTTAGTTGGAAGCCAGTGTGGTGAGGTGAGAATGTCACCCGCGACGTTTGTGTTTCACAGGCCTCTTCATGTTGTGGTGGGGCTGGCTAGGGTTCAACTGCGGCAGCACCTGGGGCATTACTAGAGGGAGATGGCGACTTGCGGCCAGGTAACGATCCACTAAATCGAATCAACGTTGAATTTGGAACCTGCAGTATTCTTCCCGAGTGTTCAGGACGGCGGTGTCGACGATCGTGTCCTCAATGGGAGGAGGGGTGCCCTCGCTGGTTCTATCGATTTTCTGGGGCGGCAAGTTCAAGATCGACACCTTGGTCAATGGAATCCTGGCTTCGCTGGTTTCCATCACAGGTTGGCCAACTCAGCTCATTGGCTCGCTCACAAGCCGAGGAGGTCTCAGTTTTCAGCGATCTGCAAATTTCAGCGGTCAAGTTCAAATTTCAGCGATATGCGGTCTAGCGCGGCCCTGGCACAGCTTCCTAATCGGAGCCACAGGATCCGCATTATCGTATCTCACCGTCCCACTGCTGGACAAGTACCATATCGACGACCCTGTGGGAGTAATCCCGGTCCATGTCGTCTCTGCCGTTTGGGGACTGTTGTGCGTGGGAATATTTCTGGAGAGGCCGGCTCCTGTGGTGAGTGTGGGGGTTACGATAATGCGGCAATCCGAAAGTCGCATTAGGCTGCAGTACGGTACTCTAGCAACCCGACGGCGCGGAGAGCGTCGGCTTGCTCTACGGCGGCGGATTTCGACTGCTCCTCGTCCAGACGACGGCCGTCGTCGTGACAGTAGTCTGGAGCGGTGCCATCGCCTTCGTCGTTCTGATCGTAAGTCAGCGTAAACGGAGAATTCGTCATTACTGTGAAATAGCACACATACAGTACTTCGTGGATGGAAGGTCGTCGCGAACCATTGGTGTTCTACAGTACTCCCCACCTTGGCAAGGAAATATGTATGACCAACAAATTCCAGTTGCTGAAACGCAGCCCGGCGGGTCTGCGCGTGGACGAGCAGGAGGAGCAGATAGGGGCGGACGCTGCGGAACACGGCCTGAAGGGCCAGAACGTGGCAGGCTACGCCGTCAACAGTCAGACGGGCACTCTGCAAGCTCCGGCTGCTTTGAACGCGGTTTGTTCAAAGCTTCACATTTCCACAGTTTTCCTGCACCAAACCGACACAGTACTGAGTACCGTAATCCAAACGCAATGGAAATGGGGGCGGACAAGTTTGTGTCTTCCTTCTACTACACTTCCACTTCATTATACAGTACACACGTATTCAACAATCGGACGCATAACACCATAACACAACGGAACTAACCTTCTGTAGGTGAAGAAGGAGTGGCGAAGGGCGTCGCGACGAGCCACGAACCGGCGGGCCTTGCGGAAGGCCAGCAGCAACAACGGCGTCGTCAAACGGCGGGATGATCGGCCTGTGAGTGGGAGTCGAAATGAACTCGTCAAGCGATAAGTGCCGCGCAGTGAACGGTCATTTGCGATTACAGGAGGCGGGTAAAACTACCGCACGGTTGTTCGATGACGCACTTCTTGAAAACGGGGCTCTACGGACCCACAATGTGGAAACAGAGTGCCTCGAGCGCAACAAGAACGGCCACGACGACGACGACGACGACGACAACGACAAGATCTTCACTATTTCTAACAGCGAAAGTATGCGCGCAGACCGCGATGCGGCAAGTGACGCTGAAAATGATGCTCTGAACTGAAATGTACAGAAGTT
>JASAMZ010000664.1:0-16959 GCA_030248115.1 Linhomoeus sp. GSCO2_2 | reverse complement strand
CTCAACTGTCATTCTACTTGGTTCAGTTCATGCTGGTGATATGTATTGGAGGTGTTGAGAGTGGACTCTAGAAGGGTGGTGGGTGACGGAACGGCATTATGACGAAATCGTAAATTCGTATAGTCAATGTCGAAATGAACTGTAGAGTGGTGATATGTATTGGAGGTGTTGTGGGTGGACTCCAGAAGGGTGGTGGGTGACAGAATGACGTTATGACGAAATCGTAATTCGTATAGTCGTATTGCTGTCTGTGCATCCAACCTCCGGTGGCCAGACCTGTCTGTGCATCCAACCTCCTGAGGCCAGACCTGTCTGTGCATCCAACCTCCTGTGGCCAGACCTGTTTGTGCGTGCATCCAACCTCCTGTGGCCAGACCTGTCCGTGTCCCCACACCTACAACAGCAATCCTTTCAAAGCAGACCGTGTCTATGTCACCTCTCAGCAAACCTGCTCTATGCCCCCCCCCCCTGAAGGTGTCCACTCTGTGGACATGGACAGGGTGTGTATTTCAGGAAAGTTCCCCCCTGCTGGGGGGTAAGGACAGGTGAATTTGTTCGTCCTTATGAAGACTGATGATGAACAGGCTGTGTATCTCAGATGACTTCGGGCCCTCTACTACACGGACAAATTCAGCGTGCTCTGTGTATGGGTGCCCAACTCTCACTAAATTATGAGTCTCTGTGTTTGTCGTTTGTGTACTTACTGCAAGCAAATCGCTTGCCCAGCAGTAGTGCAGCAGAATGTGCATTTACCAACGTTAATACCTCCAGAAGCTCTGTTAGCAGGTGAAGCCATCTCCTTGCGTGCATGGCTGAGCGGTCAAAGTGGGAGTTAGCCATGGGGTCCGTCACCCTTGCGTACGTTGCACTGAGTGCGGACATTGTGTTGTGTGAGATGCGGTGGCAGGCACTGAAGCCACACACGTGTGTTGATAGTGGTAGAGTGCGTTTGCCGCATGTACGTTGTGCGTACGTGACAAGCTTCGTGCGCGTGAACAGAGCACGCTGAATTTGTCCGTGTAGTAGAGGGCCCGAAGTCATCTGAGATACACAGCCTGTTCATCATCAGTCTTCATAAGGACGAACAAATTCACCTGTCCTTACCCCCCAGCAGGGGGGAACTTTCCTGAAATGGCTATTTATTGTTCGTGTTCCACTTTGAAACTGAGTACTTACATTCCTACATGCGTACTCGGTTTTATTTTGTGGAATACTAAGTATACATAATGACTCGCTCTCGCGCTTAGTTTTCGGGATCCATACTTACCTTAGTTTCTTTTTAGTTTTTGCTAAGTAAGGGTCTAAGTAAACAGATCTAAGCAGAAATTAGTCACACCAACATTCGAAAACGTGTGGACAAGTCACGCTGGAAATCAACAGCTGGGGCCAAGCCGCACCGACCCTTGCCGGCGAACCTGCAGACACGCGCGACTTATATGAGGCCGAATCCTTCACGCTCACTTGCCCACGTATGTACCGACTTATGTAGAGCTAGATGAGGTTACATACGGTAGATAATGAACGCGAGCTTCCTGGGGAGCATTGTCATTGCATGAAAGTTTACGTCAATTCCTCACGCTATCTAAACACGACTCACGCACACTATCCAATGTAAGGTAGCAACTATTCATAGTGTCAGTGGCAACACAAGGCTTGACTTTTGATGAAACAGTTAAGCCCATTTGTTGCATTCGTGCTTTCTTTCCACGCAGGTGGCACCGTGCAAGTGGTTGGAGGAGTTTGGTTGAACAACAATCCTGTCACATTGACATGCAAGGACGAACATACAGTCCTCCCGGACCCCACCTACCATTTCATCGACAAGTCCCACCCAAGACGGCCGAGCTCTACTGGTGCAGGCCGGAGCGCCAATCGAAGTGATCCGGTCTAAACCACCATAGGGTGAATAAATGTGTAAAACATTTCATCTTCCTAGGTTGTTTGGTTCTTGAGATATGGATGCCCAAAAGTTGAAACCGGTACGTGCGCAGATCTCGGCTCACTTACGCCGAGCTCTAATGGTGCAGGCTGGGGCGCCAATGAAAGTGATCCGGTCTAGACCACCATAGGGTGAATAAATGTGTAAAACATTTCATCTTCCTAGGTTGTTTGGTTCTTGAGATATGGATGCCCAAAAGTTGAGACCGGTACGCGCGCCGATCTCGGCTCACTTACGCCGAGCTCTAATGGTGCAGGCTGGGGCGCCAATCAAAGTGATCCGGTCTAGACCACCATAGGGTGAATAAATGTGTAAAACATTTCATCTTCCTAGGTTGTTTGGTTCTTGAGATATGGATGCCCAAAGGTTGGAACCAGTACAGTATGACATTATGACGAAGCCGTAAAATTTGTATAGTCGATGTCGAAATGAACTGTAGAGTGGTGATATGTATTGGAGGTGTTGAGAGTGGACTCTAGAAGGGTGGTGGGTGACGGAACGGCATTATGACGAAATCGTAAATTCGTATAGTCAATGTCGAAATGAACTGTAGAGTGGTGATATGTATTGGAGGTGTTGTGGGTGGACTCCAGAAGGGTGGTGGGTGACAGAATGACGTTATGACGAAATCGTAATTCGTATAGTCGTATTGCTGTCTGTGCATCCAACCTCCGGTGGCCAGACCTGTCTGTGCATCCAACCTCCTGTGGCCAGACCTGTCTGTGCATCCAACCTCCGGTGGCCAGACCTGTCTGTGCATCCAACCTCCTGAGGCCAGACCTGTCTGTGCATCCAACCTCCTGTGGCCAGACCCGTTTGTGCGTGCATCCAACCTCCTGTGGCCAGACCTGTCCGTGTCCCCACACCTACAACAGCAATCCTTTCAAAGCAGACCGTGTCTATGTCACCTCTCAGCAAACCTGCTCTATGCCCCCCCCCCTGAAGGTGTCCACTCTGTGGACATGGACAGGGTGTGTATTTCAGGAAAGTTCCCCCCTGCTGGGGGGTAAGGACAGGTGAATTTGTTCGTCCTTATGAAGACTGATGATGAACAGGCTGTGTATCTCAGATGACTTCGGGCCCTCTACTACACGGACAAATTCAGCGTGCTCTGTGTATGGGTGCCCAACTCTCACTAAATTATGAGTCTCTGTGTTTGTCGTTTGTGTACTTACTGCAAGCAAATCGCTTGCCCAGCAGTAGTGCAGCAGAATGTGCATTTACCAACGTTAATACCTCCAGAAGCTCTGTTAGCAGGTGAAGCCATCTACTTGCGTGCATGGCTGAGCGGTCAAAGTGGGAGTTAGCCATGGGGTCCGTCACCCTTGCGTGCGTTGCACTGAGTGCGGACATTGTGTTGTGTGAGATGCGGTGGCAGGCACTGAAGCCACACACGTGTGTTGATAGTGGTAGAGTGCGTTTGCCGCATGTACGTTGTGCGTACGTGACAAGCTTCGTGCGCGTGAACAGAGCACGCTGAATTTGTCCGTGTAGTAGAGGGCCCGAAGTCATCTGAGATACACAGCCTGTTCATCATCAGTCTTCATAAGGACGAACAAATTCACCTGTCCTTACCCCCCAGCAGGGGGGAACTTTCCTGAAATGGCTATTTATTGTTCGTGTTCCACTTTGAAACTGAGTACTTACATTCCTACATGCGTACTCGGTTTTATTTTGTGGAATACTAAGTATACATAATGACTCGCTCTCGCGCTTAGTTTTCGGGATCCATACTTACCTTAGTTTTGCTTAGTTTTTGCTAAGTACGGGTCTAAGTAAACAGATCTAGGCCAAAATTAGTCACACCAACATTCAGAAACGTGTGGACAAGTCACGCTGGAAATCAACAGCTGGGGCCAAGCCGCACCGACCCTTGCCGGCGAACCTGCAGACACGCGCGACTTATTTGAGGCCGAATCCTTCACGCTCACTTGCCCACGTATGTACCGACTTCTGTAGAGCTAGATAAGGTTACATACGGTAGATAATGAACGCGAGCTTCCTGGGGAGCATTGTCATTGCATGAAAGTTTACGTCAATTCTCACGCTATCTAAACACGACTCACGCACACTATCCAATGTAAGGTAGCAACTATTCATAGTGTCAGTGGCAACACAAGGCTTGACTTTTGATGAAACAGTTAAGCCCATTTGTTGCATTCGTGCTTTCTTTCCACGCAGGTGGCACCGTGCAAGTGGTTGGAGGAGTTTGGTTGAACAACAATCCTGTCACATTGACATGCAAGGACGAACATACAGTCCTCCCGGACCCCACCTACCATTTCATCGACAAGTTTGGCAATGCGCAGAAATTGTTGGCGTCTGACGACAAATTCCAATGCCAAAGTGAGCCCATGTTTCCTTTGTGTTGTCGCCTTGGTCTTACTGAACGTTTGTTCCCAGTCACGATATCATGGCGCAGCGCCATAGTATGTTCACAAACAAATGTAAGCATAATCACAACCCATAATATGTTCCACTGTGGCCGCGTGTACCTTTTCTGAGCATCTCGATACATACATTTGTATTTAGTTCTCAGGCTCTACTGAACGAATTTTCTTTAGATTTGGCACACTAAGGGTCTTCGTTACAAATAGATTAAACTCCGAACCTGGTGAACATTGGCTCAGTGAAGCGAAAGCAAAAATGATCGCAGGGCGTTCCTTGCCCCACAAGCGGGGGTTATGCACAGGCGCAGTTTGTGTGGATAATTTTTAGTCGAAAATGCTTTCTTTCAAAGTCCGGGGCTCATCGTCGGTGCCCCATTTTCGGGGGCCCGGCCGACGACTAACTACTTTCTACCCCTTTGTCAGGGCTGTGCGACGATCCGAGCACTGTGGTGGCGGCCGGTACCGGCGGCGTTCCCACAGTGCAAACATTTGGAAAGACGGAATTCAGACAGTTCGATAACGTCGAGTTTTCTTGCGCGGCGGGTAATTTCGTCTTCAGCGGCGGCGTCTCAACGGGGTCTACGTGGAAAACCATCGTTTGCGATGCAGGCGACTGGACCGTTTCGTCCTATCCGGGAGAGCCATACACCTGTGGTGGGTTTTTTGACGTCTCTGCTTTGCTGGGGATAACATTGTTAGAGCGTCTCAAAATTGCCAAATTTCAACCATTTCAAACAACTTAAATTTCAAAATATCTTTGCTTGGATGTACCGGGCGTAGTATGTCAAGTAATTATGAAACAGATTCAGATTTTAGAATTCAAGAAATTAGCGATATTTTCAAGGGTTTTGTAGAATATGGCAGATTTCGGCATTTTGAAGTGGTAACATACATGGAAATATTTTTCCATGTATGTGTGCAACGTGTGTTTTGCCACCTATTAGATCGAACACGATACGCGGCAATTACTGTGCGGTTCTGCAATCTACAGCAACGGTGTCGTAACCGCCCGCAGTTGTGACCCAAAAGAAAAGGGCGTCGTCCCATTTATACCCTCTTCATTCCAAAGTGAACCTGCGGCGAACATTCCTGATCCATTAATGGATCAGTACCCACCAATACGAATCTTATAGGCAACGATTGCCCAAGAATGGCACAAACTACCTTTGAAAACTCGAGGTAACTGCGGCGAAACTCCCCGAAGAAATGCCCAACTTTCGATTCTGACGCACTATTGAATGTACTCCTCAAATGCACAACACACTATGCAATGCCAATCAACCATCATCGGGTACCCAGTTTTTTCGCCGCGCCTCAGCGCGGCGAGGTGTATATATACAGATGACGATGTGTAGTCCGCGAACTTTTTTGTCCTGCCGAAGTAGAACACGTGACAGATGTCGTCAGGTAGAGTCGATGTCGCCGATTACGGATCCGATGATATTAGCTGTTGCTATTTTCAGAATGAAGGTGGGTGTAACGTTTGAAGTTTGAAATTTTTCGACAAATTATCTCTATTTGCAATGTTACGGTGCTTACGGGGCATATCACGTGCTAAAGCACCGTAGTCTGCTGAATAGACGCCAACTGAGAGTATAAGAGCGCCGTTTTGAGAAGCGCTGTGATGCGACAGCATGGCGTAGGCGGGAAAGCCGCCGGATCGCGCGCAAAAACGTGCGAGCCGACCGAGGTTCAATCCTCGGCGACCGTTTTGCTTTTTTGCTGCGGTTTATTCTGGTTTTGTCATTTACTTTTTGACACCGAATAGTCCAACAATCATCGGAGTAGCGGCTTCTGGTTGTTCCACCTCCCAATGTATGGCGTCGATAACTCCCAACGAAGTGTTGGCGTCCGTTAGTGTTGCTGAGTCATCGTCGTAGTCGCGTCCGGTTCCTCCAAATGTGGGCCAAGTTGTCTACCGCGCCTCACAGCTTTGATGGTAGTGTTCGTTCAGACGCTAGCAAGTATCCATCTTTGGCAAGTTTTTTTTGTTGGATGTGAGGATTTCACACAGCTAGAAACTTTAGATGAATGGCGTCGTATCATGCCGATAACGTATAGCGAACGCGGCGATATCACTGAGCTTCAGATCAGCTGAACAGACAAGGGAAACGTGCAGGAGAGCCTGCAGTGAAGCACTCCGACCAGAACGGGGGAAAGCAGACCGCCACTCACTTATCATGAGAAATAAGGCCGATTTCCGCCCAACGATTCTCCACAAATTCCGCCGGCGCGCGAGTTTCAGAGTACGCATATTCCCTCCACCTACAAGGACCGGCCGGCGCGCGGCAGAACACCGAAATCCTGTAGACAAGGCCGAATTGAGCCCAAAATGCGCCATTTCGCTTCGATTCAACAAGTAGCCGGCGGCAAAGATTCGGGGCTGCGCCAATCGCAGACTCGCCTTGCCATTTTGGACGGGAAAAATTGACAATTCATGCGCAAATGCTTCCTTTACCACACCATCTTTCCGCACTGCATTTCCTCAATTCAGAAGTTTGAATGCGCGCGCAAATTTAAGTTACAACATAGTTTGAGGAGAGTACGGTAAAAGTTGCATTCAAATATGAATGTCGGCATTAGGAAAGTGGATGTTTGAAGGCAAAATCGACACAAAATGGAGAAAACCAATAGCAAATTCGCGTTCCTCGTCGTGAAATACCCTAGAATCGACATTACAAACGTTCCATCACCTCACTTTCAGCTTCGTCGACGTAGGGCTTCGGTAGGTCGAAAATCGGCAAAAACTCGCGAATCTTGATCCGAAACGCCAAAATAACGCCAGATTCGGCATCAGCGACCTCGAAAGCATCGCAGTCGACTCCAACATTGATTTTGTCCTCGGGGTGGAAATTCGAATTTTGGACGCGACCGGGGTACGGTAGCCGAAAAAATATTTTTGAAACTCAATTCCGGATCAGCTTTCAACGGGAAATCGCGTGGTGCTGTCCATTTGGCCACAAATCGTCGCAATCGAGCGCTAAAACGGCCGAAAGTCGAAAATCGGCATTTTCGGTCCCCGACGGCGACCACTTGCAACCACAGAACTCATGATTTCTGCCGCGGATTTCAAAGATTTTGGTCTTAAACGAAAGAGAACATGATAATCTTGCCGATTGGAGATATCTGGCCCGATCCAACAACTCCCTGATTTACTAGGATTTTTTAAAGGCAAATTTTTGTCAAAAAACCGCTTTCGGCTACCGTAACCCGAGAACGCGTCGGCCGATTGACTCGGGGTTTTTTTTCCCCTGTTCGTCTCGGCGAGGGCTATAACATATCCAAAGGGCATCAAAATCGGACCACTATTCCAGAAATTCCAGCTGGGTGAACACCCTCCCAGTAAGTAAAAATTCAAATTTTTGAATTTTTCTCAAAATTTTTCCACCACGCGAAAAAAACGAAGGCCCGAGCACCCCTACTATCCCTCGAGAGCTATCGATTAAAAAAAACCCCGTCCAAATCGGATGAGAAATGAGGCACGAAAGTGAGTGGCAAAAATTTTGATCGGGAGCAGCTCCACTATAGCACTCCGCCCCTTTTGGGGTCGGAGTGCTAATAACCGTATCGTGTGGATGGCTGCACTTGGCATTAAGGTACACGTTCTCAAGACCACTTCTCCTGATGCGGCTAACGATGTGTACAAAGTTCACTGTACTGTTCACCAAAATTTGACAGACACAAAGTATAGGTTGAACTTTTTACACACACAGCTTGTTACTCTAAGCTTGTTCCGCATGTAAGCGAATCCACTAAGCCCATGGGCTTATGCGTGGTGTCCAAACTTTGTCAGGAACGTAGCCAGGACTTTTCCAATTTAGCTGTCTATTAACGTTGAAATTGCCAGAAATGGACCACAAACGGCAGTAAAACTGCCAATTGGCAGGCTGATTTCACTACTTGCTAGCGCATACGCCTTAAGTAATCCAATGCAAATGCGTAATTCACGCTATTCAGTTCCTGTCATAGGACAGATGTAGACGCACTTTAAAGTCGGTTGCCACTTACGCTAATATGCGGCGCGAGTTTTTCTCTGACCCAAGTGCCAAAACCACGTATAAGCTCATGGGCTTATAAGCGGAAAAATCTGGTACTATTACGAAGCTTCTACAAGGGTCCCACGTCAACCTGTTTATAGGCGCGCTAGATGCAATAATTACCACTTA
This sequence comes from Linhomoeus sp. GSCO2_2, assembly GCA_030248115.1. Lineage (NCBI taxonomy): Eukaryota > Metazoa > Nematoda > Chromadorea > Monhysterida > Linhomoeidae > Linhomoeus > Linhomoeus sp. GSCO2_2. The sequence continues at coordinate 8,464 of JASAMZ010000664.1, read as the reverse complement.
GTGGCAATCGCAGAGCGTTTGAAACAAATTCAGCTGCCACAAGACCTGTTATCTTGTAATCAGACAAGCTTTTGGCGCCGTTATTTGGCAACGAATAGCTCTCTAACGGCCGAATTCTTATGGCTTGGCAAGGTGGCACAGTTGGTCAGGTCATACGCATTAAAATACGTGTTAAATTTGTAATGCACATGAGTGTGCATGGAGGAATAGGTAAATGCGTCTGCGCACAGGTGATGCCATTTGTCGCAGTTGGAGCGATCTACTGACGCTAGCAGACAAACACACAAACCACTGCCTCTCAGCTACGCAGTCAAAGCTGGGATTATCGTCGTTGTCGCCGTCGACGGCGCTAAACATCTTCTGGTTACTGTAGGCCATGGCGTCGGGAAGACCCGTAATTGGATCACTGACGTGATCGCCAACCGTCAGAGTGTAGTTGGTGGCGAAAGGCCCGATCTAGACAGAGATGTTCTACAAAGTTTGTCTGTGGAAAGCGACGGGACTTCTTGGCGCCTGCTCGCGAACAGTTCAAGTGGCAGTGGGGTTCTGTTCTGGCGGAATCCTAGCCATACGTGTAAGCGCCAACTGGCCAGGGGGGGGGGGTCGCGGGGGGTATAGGACCCCTCAGGGGGGGGGAGGGTTTGAGGCCCCTGAAGGGGGGGGGGGCTAAATGACCTAAAGATTTTGCCAAAAAAGTACCAAAAAGTGAGAAAATTTTGCAAAAATAGGCCAAAAAGTACCAAAAATCGCTTAATTTTGGTCAAAAACGTCCAAAACATAGCGCCGCAAGCGAAAATTTTGCTATTTTCAAGCGCCACAGGCAAAATTTTTGCCATTTTTTCGCCCGGCCTCAGCCGGGCGAACCCCTACGAGAGCTCTTCGTCTGTTCGTCCGTTCGTTCGTCCGTTCGTCACGCTCTCATATCTCGGCGTTGGAAAGTTGTAGGAAGGAGATCTTGGCTTTATGGATAGCTCTCGACTTACTGGTAATGTTGCTAAGAGACTTCGAAATTCAAAAGTTTGAATTTCGCGCGCTACAGTAACCCGAAGGTTGAAACAAAAACGGCTCTAACTCGCTCGTCTTACGTCGTAGAGCGGCGTGTGACGGGTCAACTAAAAGGTCTCGACGTGCTCTTTCACTTTGCCTCAAGAAGTTTCTTAATTACGCAAACACGCACCACGAAAAGCGACATTCTCGCGTTTTTAGCACAGAAATCGCTCTAACTCACTCAGCGTGCGTCGTGGAGAGACGGTCTTAAGTTGGTTGGATATCTCTCGACTCACTGATCATTTGTTCTTCTATTGGTCGAAACCCAAAAGTTTGAATTGCGCGCGCTACAGTAACCCAAAGGTTCAAAACGCAAAACATCTCTAACTCGCTCGTCTTCCGTCGTAGAGAGACGATCTTGACATCGCTGAATAGGTTTCGGCACACTGATCATTCCGTTAAGAGAAGTCGAGATTCAAAAGTTTGAATTTCGCGAGCTACAGTAACTCAAATGTTGAAACAGCAAAGCGGCTCTAACTCGCTCGTCTTACGTCGTGGAGCGGCGTGCGATAGGTCTACTAAAAGGTCTCGACGCGGTCTTTCGTTTGGCATAAAACATTTTCTAAATTACGCAAACACGCAACACGAAAAGCGACATTCTCGCGTTTTTAGCACAGAAATCCCTCTAACTCGCTCAGCGTGCGTCGTAGAGAGACGATCTTGAGTTGGTTGGATAGCTCTCGACTCACTGATCATTTGTTCTTCTATTGGTCGAAACTCAAAAGTTTGAATTTCGCGAGCTACAGTAACCCAACGGTTCAAAACACAAAACTTCTCTAACTCGCTCGTCTTCCGTCATAGAGAGACGATCTTGAGCACGTTGAATAGATTTTGGCACACTGATCATTCCTTTAAAAGAAGTCGAGATTCAAAAGTTTGAATTTCGCGAGCTACAGTAACTCAAAGGTTTAAACAGCAAATCGGCCCTAACTCACTCGTCGTACGTTGTAGAGCGGTATTCGTTCGACCGTTTGAAAGCTTACGTTGAGGCAGTTGTTGAGCGGTCATTCCGAAATAAATACCGTATTTCCCCGATTAGAACCCCATCCCTCGAATAGAACCCCCCTCGAATAGACCCCCACCCTAAAGGCCCCTCTGAAAAATACAACCCCATCCCTCGAATAGAACCCCATGGGGTTGTCCCAGAGCTCCATTAGCCTAGCAGGTTAGCACATCTGACTACTAATCTTTGGGCACTGGTACTGAAACTTGCAGTGAGGGGTCAGAGTGTACGCTATTTGGTGGCTCGGAGGTTGACAGTGAAGACTTTATCGTGTTTTGAAAGGACCATCATCAACCTGCGCTATGGGCCATCCAAGCTTCCATCTGCCAAAATTGGTCCTACTGAGAAATACAACCCCATCCCTCGAATAGAACCCCCCCCCCCCCTCGAATAGACCCCCACCTTACAGGCCCCTCTGAAAAATACAACCCCAGGGGTTCTATTCGGGGAAATACGGTACTTTTGTTTTTTTAACTCTTGCGTACGAACAATTTTGTCTGCTAAAAAAATTAATCCCGGCGATCCCAATGTTGCCTTGCAACAACCACTCAGAAATGCATGTGTCTTGCTAAAAAAATTAATCCCGGGCGATCCCAATGTTGCCCAGCAAGAACCCCTCAGAAAGGAGCGTGTCAGAAGTAGCGCATGAATAGTGGACTCTGGGCGGGCGCGCGTCATATCGGAAAGGCTTCGATATACTTTACAAAAGTATCCACTCTTTTACTCTTCCACTTTAAGACACTCACAAACCACTCTGTATTAATAAAACAACTCAACTTTTTTAAAACAGCTTGTTAAGCGCCGCAGGCGAAAATTTTTGAAATTCTAGGGGGGTCTTTTGGGGAAGGCGGGAAGGGGGTACCTGGGGGGGGGGTACACTTTCGGCTAGGGGGGGGGGGGGCTCACCCCCCCCCCCCCCCATAAACCCCCCCCCTCCCCCGGTTACACGTATGATCCTAGCCTTCTGCTTCCATTGCCGTTTGACAGTTCGGCTCTTAGCGAAAGACATTACTTAGTCCTGTCGCTACCTTATCTATCCTCTTTAGCCGACAAGAGACAAGCGCCAAACCGCGAACGTCCGATAGAGGGCGCTGGCGTTGTCTCCGGCGCAGTCTTGCAAGTTGATGAAGAGTTCCGAGGGCTGCAGCCATGTCATTTGATGCAACGTCTCCAGCCCAAGCCAATGCTCCCCGCTGGCGCTTCCAAATCCGTTGGCGTAGTTGTCGAACGGTCGATTCACGAAGTCCACCTGGCCGTCCACTCGTCTGAACTGACTCACTCCTTTGGCATTCGAGAGTGAGAATAGGCTCCAGTTTCAAGCGTTGTTGAGTTGTTGAGTTTCTTTGTCGAGAGTATAAGAGTGTCCTGGGCCGAAACCGCTACGAACTCATTCACAGATGCTCTGAGGAACATACTGTATGCATGACAAGCTCTCGTATTTAGCTGATCAGCCCAGCCAAGTATGTATACGGGTTCATCCGGAGAGGGTGGGCAAAAATTTTGCCAAAAAAGCAGCAGAAAATTGAAAAATGTTTGCAAAAACTAGCCAAAAAGTGCCAAAATCGTTTAATTTTGGTTAAAAGTCCAAAATATAGTGCTGCAGGCGAATATTTTGCTATTTTCAAGCGCCGCAGGCGAAATTTTTGCCCACAAAGGCTCCGCCGCTTCTAACCTCTGCATGACGGTCCATCCGCCTCCATCTATCGTCATCTCGCAGTAGACGCTGACCGAATTCCCATCGAGTTCGATGGAGTAGACGCCGCTCTGTGTGACGCCCGCTCTTTGCAGGTCGGCGCAGCTTCTCGCCGGCCCCTGCTCGGGCAACGCAGGACAGACGATGGCTGAAATGGTCATTGTTGTCAATTGTCTGTGTGGTGCCTGTGTGTGTGTGTGAGTAGTACGATACCTGCAGTTGTGACGGGACTTGAGAATGTCAAAAGCAGGCAAGCTTGAACGAGAGAAGCGTCCATTGATCTGTTGCTCGACGTGTGTCGTCAAGTTGAGTTTCGATTCCAGCAACTCGAGTCAGTCGACTAAAGAGGGAGGAAGGGGTCCTGTCACTGAAGCACTCTTGCCAACTGCTGCTGAGCCACAGCGTTCCCTGTGGAGCCAACACTGACGTTACTACTATAGCGATATTAGCATCCGTCGCTCATCATCGTGACAAGCATTGGAATTTGACACAACAACTCTATTTGTCACGCTTCCACGCTTCATCGAAACATAAGTTTCGCAACTACACAGAAACAAAAATATGATCTATTCGTTTCCATTTTCTATATTACTTAATTTGAGCAAGCTGCAAGCGAAACAAGCTTTGTGATACGAATGGCCACAATGTTGGCGTCAGGGTAGATTTGTGAGCGTGCGAGCCATAGTGTCTACTGCATAAGTGGAGCGCTTGATGACATTTAGTAGGTGTCCTGCTACAATGTCGCCGCAAATGGTTTCATGGAGCCTGATCCATACGGATTTATCGCAGCGATTGCCACACGCACACGCTCCAGACCGCGCGTGCATACGTTGTGCTCGTGTTTTGTGTCAGGAATATGTAGCGGTTGCCAATAGCAGCAGCCGGCAAGCTTGAACGAGACAAGTCTCCGTTGGTTTGTCAGTCGGCGTGTCATGTCAAGTTTGGATTCGATGTCAATAACTCGAATCAGCAGACCAAAGGGGAGTTAGATGTCCCATTTCCAAACGAAGCTTCTCTCCCCCACTGCTGGTTCCCTACGGGGCTAACACTGACGCTGCTGCTGCTATAGCGACGTTAGCAGCAATCGCCCGTTGGCGCAACCGGCAGATGAATCGGAATTCGGCACAACAACTACATATTTGAGCATGCGTGCCAGCGGCTGACACTGTGGCCACTGTATCGCAGCCCAAGAAGCTGTTTGTTTGAACTGGCTGCCTGTGTTACGCGAATGTGGGCCAAAGTCAGGCAATTTACAAGCGTACGTATTTTGCCGATAAAGGCAGGAAAGGTCGCAGTATTGAGGCGTACGAGGGTAAGCACTTGCTTTCACAGGTCGGGTGCAGAGTCTCCTTTGCAAACATGCTGCTCCGTCAAAGAATGGGCGCGTCCATGGTCGGTACAGTGGCGCCAACTATGGTTGATTTGTGCCTGGCGCGATTGGTGTTTGCACACATTCAATAGAAACGACTTCATTTCAAGAGAGCAACAAGCGGCATTAGCGCGGTAGGCCGACATTCTCCCGCCACCAGCACAAGTTGCAATGCAATTGGCACGACTATGCGACATCAATTCGCGCGCGAACAGAAAATTTATTTGTTTTTTGTTATGTAGGTACGGAATTCGTTAACATTGCTAACACCTTGTTGATGCACTGCCAACGTAACACAATACCCAATCAAGGACCGCCTATCTCAAATGTGAGATGGAGGTGCTCCGCAAGGCGCTCAATGTAGTCCTCAAGGGTTTGAAGTACTTCAAATGCTGCTTGGAGTACTTCACCGTGCAACTCTATTGCTCGCGGAGTACTCCTCATATTTTGCCAGAGTACTTCGACAGAAAATATGGCAATTTTTTCTTGTCCGCAATGTTACACCGTTCCCACTGGCAACCAATTGTGTCCAACAAACGCACCTTGAAGTGCTCGCGATCCCGCTAAACGCAAAACCAACAAGAGTACTTCGCATTAACAGGCAGAGTAGTTCACGTAAAAACACCTGTGATGTGAAGTACATCACGTTGACCAGTGAAAGAACGAGTAGGCGTGAGGTTACCCTGTGCACTTCATGCACTTCATGTACTTCACGTGCTGAAAGAAAGACCAAACCCAAGCATGCTATGAAGTACTTCAAATATATGCATTGATCTGGAGTGCTCCAAAGACTCTGCACTCGGACACGCCTTGAAGTACTTCAGTGAATTTGAGCTGAAGTACCTCGAAGAAAACTCAGGAGTAGGTCGCGTGTTTTCAGAGCAAACTCACCGACTAGTCGCCGAGGCCAAAAGCGCACAAATGGAGCGCTTCAAATGCAAAATTGCAATATTTGAAGTAGTCGGTGCAAAATGAGAGTACTTCAAATCCCTTAAAAGGGCTAAATCGAGGTTTGAAGAACTTCAACCCGTGGAGCGCCGCACCTGCGCCGCACGAGCGCCGCGCGGCGCTCCGAAAAATGCGGCGGTCCTTGAGTGGATACGCAAGCGTGTAGCGCAATGAGTCCACAAACAGCAGAGACTTAAGGCGACAATGCTTCCACAAACACCGCGCAAGAACAACCTCTGTGCTGCACTGTAACAAGGAGTGTCACCAGTAAGACTCAACAACAGACCAACATGGGTACACGCTTGTATGGGGTTGTAGAATCGAAGCTTGTGACATTTGCGCTCAGGAGATACCCGACACAGGCGAGACGTTACTAAATCATATATTACACAATGAAGAAAATAATTGAAAATAGGTGTTTGGCCAACAGCAAAGGCGGCGCGGACAGAATTCCCCTGTGAAGTGTTCGGTCGCGAGGCGCAGCCTAGACAGGGGGGCCTGAAAATTGGAAGTGGATGGGAACGGTGTCTAAGCAAGTTATATTTCGTTACACGGTTGTTGGCACTCTTTGAGACGCTCTAACAATGTTATCCCCAGCAAAGCAGAGACGTCAAAAAACCCACCACAGGTGTATGGCTCTCCCGGATAGGACGAAACGGTCCAGTCTCCTGCATCGCAAACGATGGTTTTCCACGTAGACCCCGTTGAGACGCCGCCGCTGAAGACGAAATTACCCGCCGCGCAAGAGAAGTCGACGGAATCGAACTGTCTGAATTCCGTCTTTCCAAATGTTTGCACTGTGGGAACGCCGCCGGTACCGGCCGCCACCACAGTGCTCGGATCGTCGCACAGCCCTGACAAAGGGGTAGAAAGTAGTTAGTCGTCGGCCGGGCCCCCGAAAATGGGGCACCGACGATGAGCCCCGGACTTTGAAAGAAAGCATTTTCGACTAAAAATTATCCACACAAACTGCGCCTGTGCATAACCCCCGCCTGTGGGGCAAGGAACGCCCTGCGATCATTTTTGCTTTCGCTTCATTGAGCCAATGTTCACCAAGTTCGGAGTTTAATCTATTTGTAACGAAGACCCTTAGTGTGCCAAATCTAAAGAAAATTCGTTCAGTAGAGCCTGAGAACTAAATACAAATGTATGTATCGGGATGCTCAGAAAAGGTACACGCGGCCAGAGTGGAACATATTATGGGTTGTGATTATGCTTACATTTGTTTGTGAACATATTATGGCGCTGCGCCATGATATCGTGACTGGGAACAAACGTTCAGTAAGACCAAGGCGACAACACACAGGAAACATGGGCTCACTTTGGCATTGGAATTTGTCGTCAGACGGCAACAATTTCTGCGCATTGCCAAACTTGTCGATGAAATGGTAGGTGGGGTCCGGGAGGACTGTATGTTCGTCCTTGCATGTCAATGTGACAGGGTTGTTGTTCAACCAAACTCCTCCAACCACTTGCACGGTGCCACCTGCGTGGAAAGAATGCAAGAATGCAACAAATGAGATTTGGTTTCAATAATCAAGCCGTGTGCTGCCACTGACACTATGAATAGTTGCTACCTTACATTGGATAGTGTGCGTGAGTCGTGCTTAGATAGCGTGAGAATTGACGTGCACTTCCATGCAGTGACAATGCCCCCCAGGAAGCTCGTGTTCAGTATCTACCGTATGTAACTTTATCTAGCTCTACAGAAGTCGGTACATACGTGGGCAAGTGAGCGTGAAGGATTCGGCCTCAAATAAGTCGCGGGTGTCTGCAGGTTCGCCGGCAAGGGTCGGTGCGGCTTGGCCCCAGCTGTTGATTTCCAGCGTGACTTGTCCACACGTTTCTGAATGTTGGTGTGACTAATTTGGCCTAGATCTGTTTACTTAGACCCGTACTTAGCAAAACTAAGCAAAACTAAGGTAAGTATGGATCCCGAAAACTAAGCGCGAGAGCGAGTCATTATGTATACTTAGTATTCCACAAAATAAAACCGAGTACGTAGGAATGTAAGTACTCAGTTTCAAAGTGGAACATGAACAATAAATAGCCATTTTAGCGCAAAACTCGACAATATCGTTTTTCCGTGATGCGTATTATAGTGATTGCATAATGGTTGCTGCCACATGAAAGAGCCCGTCGAGGGCTTTCGCCTGATGTGTCGATTGCTGCTCTACGACGTAAGACGAGCGGGTTAGAGCCGTTTTGTTGTTTTCGACTTTTGGGTTACTGTAATTCGCAAAATTCAAATTGCTCAGTTTTGACCAATGAGGAACAAATGATCAGTGAGGCGAGGGCTATCCAACGAGCTCGAGACCATCTCTCCACTACGCAAGACGAGCGAGTTAGAGCGATTTCAGCGTCAAGAACTTAAAAATGTTGTTTTCTATGGTGCGTGTTTTAC
>JASAMZ010000662.1:0-84570 GCA_030248115.1 Linhomoeus sp. GSCO2_2 | reverse complement strand
GACAGGGGGCCGTCGCTTTCGACTCGACCAACCGCGACAAGCTCGTCAGAGTTATGAACTCAAGAAATGTATCTCTCGATCTCCTTCTTACTGTATTTTCGATTTGCATACGTATGGGCGCTCGACATTGGACGATCTACTGTAGTACAAAAGGTCGCTACAATACCTCAACGTACAATAGCTTACCGTAGTTCTTGTCCTCTCCATACGAAGGTCCGTGGAAGTGGTCTCCGCATCGGCGCAGGCAGCGCTCCTTGCTGGGCGCCTGTCGGTAGTTGCGCGCCGAGCAGGGCGAGCCGCAGACGGGCGCCGACAGGAAGGGATTGCAGCCGGCTCGACTGCCGAAGTGGCCGCCCGTCACAATTCCCTGCTCCTTCCAGTGGAGAAGGGCGCCGGTCAGATAGCCGCCCCGACAGCCGCCCTGTCTGGAATCGGCGGTGGAAGGTCAGGACGCCCGAGTGACCACACACCATTGGAGCGACCACTCACTGGTTGGGCTTGACGCAGCCGCTGCAGCAGGACGTCAGGTCTTCGACGGAGATCTGCGGCTGCCGGCTCATGTTCGCGGCGATGCAGATCCGGTCGCTGATCATCGTAGTCGCCGCGATCGCCTGAATGGAGAGTCGATTTGGTTGAGGTTGGATGACTTGGTTCAAAGAATGGAGAGTCGATTGGGTTAAAGTTGGAATTTGAGGAGCGCTTCAGTGAACATCTCAACAGACTCTGCGTTTGGCCTCGAGAAGAACCCCAGCAGGGTTAAAGGATGAAAATTAGAATATAACGTGAAAGCGTTTGGCGGCCAAACCACAAGTGGGACTTGGCGAGATGCCTTCCTGTAGCACAGGAATAGAAGCTTCCCACCGCCCTCCAAACGAACTTCAACCAGAGGTGCGTCGCCAAAAGAAGCAGAAAAAAAGTGTTCGAGGGCTTTTCAAAGGCTAGTCCGATATTTTCGGAACTGCTCTTCTCCATTTTTTGAAACAGTAGTCCGGCTTAAGTTTCGCCTGACCACCAGCAGTTGCCGCAGGCCGCCGGCTGTAATGTCGTGGATGGTTCGAGCAATAGCGGTCACTCCTGTTGGGCGTTGTCTCGAAACTTCTCCCCGGGGCTCTTCTCCCTCCATCGACCCATTCCACTTGAGCATCGAGTCTGCCATGGTGGCGTTCCTGAAGATCTCCATGTGACGCTCTTCCCAGCTGTCGATGCCGAACATCTGGTTGACGTAGTCGTCGTCTGTCGAAGACGCAGACGACGGAGAAGAAGAGAAGGGGACGGGCTCCGGGACGTCGGCTTCTCCCCGCTCGGCGCTGGGGCTGATGCCGCCGGAATGCATCGCGAGCGGCATAAGGCAGAGAACGCAGCGCACGTGGCACTTCGCTGAAGCCGAGTGCATATTTCGCAACCGTCTGGGGATAGAGGTCGTTGCGTGCGAGAATGCGTACGTTATTACTCTGACCACATGCTGAGTTCTAAACGCATCAAACCAAAATGTGTCGATTTTCCGCACCTACTCGACAACTGTCTTAGTCTTCGCTTGTTGTCAGGGCGAAGTGTACCGTAAGTCAGGTGAGCTCTTTTGATGGGCTGCATACATGTACACGTAACGCGCACTTGTAAACAAGGATCATGTGCAGGAGCCCTTGCATAGAAGGACTCCTACCTGACTCGGGGAATAGCAGATGGAGGTATTGCGTCGCCTGCTGCGCAACAGACCGTCCGTGCGCGTGCAACAGACCGTCGGAAAACGAAATAATGGAGATGCCCAGCGACTGGCAGTGTCAAGCTTCAACCAGCCGATCGGCCCCAGCCGCGACGATGACCGGCGCCCATCTCTAGCAAAATACGCACGGCACTCGACAAAGAAGGGGGCGCGCACAGCTGGCTGGCTGTTTATGAGAGCACCAAGATCGCGCGCCACTAAACAGGCTTACGCAATCGAGTGTCCGCACCACGGGAGGCGCGCACAGCTGGATACCTAGACGCCAGACACGCGCGCCACGAAACACGCTTACGCAATTGAGCGTCCCCGCCAGCATAGCGTGGGAACGAGAGAGCGCGGAACGGAAAGAAAAGCACGAAGCAATTACCGCACCGACTTAACCCTATGGAGAATACTTGCGCATGACAGTAACGCATTACTACAAAATACATGGGCGCGAAAGCAGAGAGAGAGATCGGTGGACGGAAACACACAAAGCGATTGCGTATAGGCGATTATACAAAAAGATTCACCTCAAATCCCGCCCGAACGCGACTGTAGAGGACGCGATACGGAAATCAAATTTCCCTCACCAACAAATGCCGGCGCACAGCAAAACGGTACCGCGGTCATATACCTGGTCGTAAGGAGTAGTGGAAAGAAACTTCTTTGCGATAGCAGTTGTTGTCGAAACTTCCTTACCAGTGCCGACTTCTTCGTTGGCCGCCGACTTTGTCTACAGCGCAGAATACCTGAACGTGGACATTGCACGAAGAATCCCCAAGCTTAGGGTTTCGGCAACACATGGTTAAGGTGCCTGAATTGTTGACGAAAGGTCGGAAATCCTGGTCTGCATCGGAAAACGAGCGCCAGACTCTGGATTCAGCGCCCTCGAAAGCACGGAGTCGACTCCAACGGTGATTTTGTCAACAGAGGTGTACTTCTAATTTGGACGCGGCCGGGGGAACGGTAGCCGGAAAAATATATTTTGAAAATCGATTCCTATTACTTTTGGACGCGAAATCAAGTGGTGCACTCCATTTAGCCATTAAGAGTCGCATTCTAGTGTTACAGCAGCCCAGAAGTTGAAAAGGGTCGAAAATCAATCAACAGAGGTGTACTTCGAATTGGACGCGGCCGGGGGACAGCCGAAGAAATATTTTTGAAAACCTGTTCGGGATCAATTTTCAACGGAGAATCGCGTGGTGAGGTTCATTTTGCCACATCGCGTACCAATTGAGCGTTACAGCAGCCGAAAGTTGAAAAGTGCCAAAAATTGGCGATAATTGGAGGTCCCCGCAACTTTCTCAGGTATTTCATGGTTATTCTGGCGATTCTAGTGTCAAATCAAAGCAAATTCAGTAGGTGCTCACGGGAAATTATCGTTGTAGAACGACTTTGCACCCGGAATCTCACAACTCGATTTTTTACACCACAACATTGTCACACCTCCAAAATCTTCCTTCGGCCATAACTTCCGCGCGGGAACCGAGGAAGCTTAGGTTTCTTTTCCCAGCTAGATCTTGTCGTAACGCAAAACAGATCAAAAATCGCCAAATTGATAAGATCGCGAAATCCTGCGGGGGTGCTAACTGTTTTCAATGTACTACAGAATTCGAATTTTCGAATTCTCCTCAAAGATTTCCCACTACGCGAAAAAAACGAAGGTTCGTCGACACCTACTATCCCTCGAGAGCTATCGATTAAAACTGCGTCCAAATCGGAACGAAGCATGTGTGAGAAATCTTGGGTACAAACTTTATGAAATCGGTGCCCGACTATAGCACTTCGCCCTTTTAGGGTCGGAGTGCTAATAAAAGAGAGGTTTCCAAGATATCACTGACGATTTGCCAGCAGTCGGCTCTATTTTTTCCGTACACCTTCGTATTGTGCAAAAGACTGCCTAACCACCCCACCTTCCATGTGATCGTGTCATTCCGGTTAATTCTGTCGACCCATTGCTTCCAGAAGCGTCTTTGGACGTCCGTGTGGTCCACAAGGAAGGGCCGACCTTCCCAGAGGTAGCCGGAAGGGGCCGGAACCGACCGCCGACGGTCGGCCGACGAGGACGACGGCGAACAGCGCGAGCGCGATCACCGCGTACTGGGCGACGGTAACGCTGCAATGAATGACGGCGCCGGCGAAAGGAGCGGCAGGCAGGTCTTTTGAGAGGAAGAGGTCGAAAAGCGCCTGTTCGCAGGGCCACACCTCCACGGTGCGCCCTCGCGACGACTTCCATAGCGGTCTCTTGCTCCCAAAAACCAGCTTCCCCTAACCCGTTCCCCTCCCTACGTCACTCGAGAATGCGAAAAGCCATTTTGCCGAGTTCTGCGCGCCGGGAGAATGCTTTGCAGACCGGCCACATAGCTACCCCTCTAATAAATAAGACGTTCGTCGAACAGTGGACGCTCTGACCAATTTCCAGGCTTCATCTTGTGACGCTCATAAAGTAAGTGAATCATTTCGTTATCTTGCTATATTTAGTTAGCAATGTAACTACAGAGGTAAAACCAGTAGGTTGTGAGCTACATACTTACTTGACAAGACACTGATTGGAAGCCGTGGAGCAACTGCAAGTAGAGACGCTACAACCACAATGTCCAATGAGTTGTTGTAAACCAAACTTGCTCACTGCGCGGCAACACAATATTTTGACGCGACATAATATAGAGGGTGCTCCACGGTGGGTGTTTCAACTTTGACGATTTCCCGCGCGCTCTGCGTTGACTGATCTTGCTAAAATTTTACACACAAGTTCTACCAAGTGTAACTTAGACATCTTGCAAAAGATCAGCGACCTACACTGACCCACGCATGAATCTGGCCCCAAAACGCAGAAGAAGTCAATTTCTATGGCTCGTCGGCTTGTGGCAGCCACAAAGTTGGCTTACGTGCAGCTAATTTGGTGGGATTCTCTGTACCATCACAAGGAAAATAAGTTAAGCTGTTAAACGGTCTTGGAACGAACATCGTAGCTTGTAACTCGCTTCTCAAAAAATCGAATCAAAGCTTGCCTGCAAACCCAAAATCAAGCACCGCCAGCTGCTCGTGGTCCTCTCCCAGGGTCTCCTCCACGAGGGCCAGGGTGCTTGACCAATTATTCGTTTTGGGGTCGGATAATCATTGGAGGACGCTGATGTTTTGCAGATATCTAAGTTATACTTGGTGGTACGTATGTACAAAATTTTAGCAAAATCGGTCAACGCAGCGAAGCGAGCGGGAGCTCATTAAAGTTGAAACACCCACCGTGAGACACCCTGTACATTCGAGCCAACACCTACTACCGATACTCAGGAACATAAGTAACGGAGTGGAACATTCACGAGTAAGAGCTCTAGTCGGTTTCTTTGTGTTGACCAACTATCCAGAGCAGCGGGCGGCACCTGCAGTTTCGTAGTCGACCACTCCTTCCTCCTCGTAGAAGAAGTCGACGCCCTCTCCAATGTCGCTGTAGTAGTCATGGGCAGGACACAGTCCATGAGATCCCAAGGTTGAGTGCGACAGAGCTTGATGCTTTGGAACCGCATGGTCTTTGCGCAACCGGGTGGCACTGGGAAAGAGGAGGGGCTTCTCCCTCCGTCCAGTATACTGTATGCCACCCGCGACAATGATAGTTTCAGCCAAAAGACGAACTTGTATCCAGCGAGTTAACAAGTAATCAAAACCCTACATCATGCTGCACCTCACCTGTGAATATTCTGCAGGTTTTAGACACCAGTGACTGCTCGACGCCCACCATCCCCTTCCATTGGTGTTGATGGTTTCAATGGCGCTCCCTCCGCGAATGAAGTTCACCCTATCTGAGTGAAATCGTTTCAAGCAAGAATTTAAACGACATTGCTCGCCAACGCTTGCGATTCTCGTAGACAAGCACCCTGCCTGTGAACGAAAGAGTGGTGGTTTAGGTACAGCAAGACAATATTGCTGAGTTGTGTTACAGTATTTGCCCTGTAGAATTGTCGTAGAGAGTTTCGTCTGCAATATCAATGAATCGTAAACCCTTTCGTTGTAACGATAGCTACGTACCATATCAGCCACATTTTGGAAGAAAATAAGTACGGTCGGCGTGACGCTTCAAAATGTCGTTCCATTTCGTGGTTCCATTGTCAGTCGACGCACGGACACCACTCGTCTTAGCAAGCCAAACAAGCGTTTACAACAAACAAACACGGTTCGACAAGCAGACTACACACCCCCAGAGACAAGAATGCATCACGCATAGAGTGGCAAAGTAACAGCGGAGCAATGCTTCCAGACTCTTATCGTCTGGGTGGACATTCCTGCTACCATGGTATACTCATTTGTCTCCTCATCCAGAACAGCAGGCCCACCTCTTCGTAGTCGACCATTCCTTCCGCCTCGTAGAAGAAGTCGACGCCCCCTCTCCCAGTCCCATCGCCGCAGTTGTCATGGGCAGGATACAGCAGTCCCTACGGTCCCCATGTTGACTGGGACAGAGATGCGACCTCTGAAGCGGCTTTACATTGTTGTCCTCTGGCGATCTCGTCTCCCTCAGTTGGCCGTCGCTCTCATATTCAGAGAGGAAGCGAAGTCCCTGTAGTTCCTCCCCGAAGTCGTCTCTTCCGTCCTCTCCCTTCGGATATGAAGGGGACGTCATTCAGCTCCTCTCCACTACCACTGACTTCTCCATTCTCTTCTGTCGCCCTCTGAAGTCTTCTCCTCACTCAGTCTGAGACGGCGCGACCGCGCCCTAATCAGGTACTGTCGGCGCAGAGAGGCCCAGTAGGGGAAAGCGCACGACCACTCCTACTCCCACAATACCGCTACCCTGGATTTCAAAGCGTTTCAGGGCCTTTACTCGAAGGCACGCCAATCGTTAGTGTTAATCAACTGAAATTAGCGAAAGGCGAATTCTGTGTTCCCAAAAAGCGATGTGAACGTGCCGATTTTGCATGCTTCTCCCAGCTGACCAGACCGCCCCACCTTGACGCAGGCGTCTCTGGGCGTCACCAGACCAGCGTGTATATTCCTCCTGCATCCCCTGTCGATCCGCTGGACGGCCGCCTCCGCCCTGCCCATGGGCCTGCACAGCGGGTGGTGCTTCGGCTCTCTCTCCCTCTCTATCTCCCCGTTGACACCAACTTCGACTAATTAATGGGAAGGTTCTCTTCATTGGGAGTAAGACGCCGCTGACGTCGCAGGTTGTCGCACTTGGCGCTGCGAAAGAAGAGGGTCCCTCCCCCCCCCCCCCCCCCTTCGACCGATTCGTCAGGCGGTACTGCTTGGAGTGGTGGCTTTTGTCGGCTGCTTTCGAAGCTTTACAGATATGGCCACAACATTCAGGGCCAGCCGAACTTCTGCGAGTACCAGAGCAAGTAATCCCATAACGAAAACGCTTTCCACATGAGTAGGAATTACATTTTGCCTCTGTGTTCAAACGACACCACTTGAACAGGCCATCTTCTTCGATGTCCACGGGCAAAGCCGACACACCATACTTTGTGGTTTGCCTGCTTCGTACCTCAACAGAGCCAGGCTTGCAGGGCCCCGTCTAATCCTCTTGTGCCTTTCATGTGGGTACGCAACGCTTTCACTTCAGCTACAGACACAAGAGCGAAAACTTGAAATTCGTAGGTGTGTCGCGTATGGAATTCCAATTGTAGGGTTTTACGTCGATGGCTTTCAATAATGGCCGTAAATGATTCCGTTGTTGCAGCGATGACTTCCAACGGACTATCTCAGTCACATTTTGGTGGGCAGCAGCGGTTGGCATAGTAACGCTTGAAAGATATTTCTTATCTTTGGCGGTGCCAGTCATCAGTTGATGCAGTCAGCCAGTCTGTCAGTCGACGCGCCGACACATCTACTTTTGCCTTCGCGAACCGAATAAGCGCCTTCACCAAACAGTTTGACAAGAATGAGCGCAGAACAGAAACAAGAATGCATCACGCGTAGAGTGGTACAGTAACAACAGCGCAGCAACATTTTCTGACTCATACATAATCTGCCTGAGTGGGCATTCCTGCTATATATAGTAGACATCGGCCTCTTCGTCCCGAGCATTGGATGGCACCTCCTCTTCATAGTCGACCACTCCTTCCTCCTCGTAGAAGAAGTCGACGCCCTGTCTTCCATCGTCGCAGTAGTCATCATGGGCAGAATACACTTTCTGCGATCCCAAGGTTGACTGGGACAGAGGTCCGACCTCTGAAGTGGCTCCACCATTGCTGTCTTCTGTCGCGCATCCTTCCCTCAGTTGGACGTCGCTCTCGCCATCAGCAGACGAGTGCTGAAACGACGCTTTCCACTGTATACGTACCTTACGTATAACGCTGGGGAGCGAAAGAGCGTATAGCCATTTTGCAAGCGTATTGCACCGCCCCACATGTCATCACCTGGGAATACAACTAGGTATGACGGTTTCCTCCAAAGCACAACTTGCATCTAACGAGCAAACCAGCGCCTTGGTGTGGCTACACATATGCTCTCACTTGCAAGAAAGGTTGTTGGGCTGTTGTAGTTCCAGGCTCGCTAGTGACTTCCTCCTCCTCCAGCAATACGTACTAGCCTCTCTTCGTTCAGTTACGTATTGCTGGCCGAAGAAAGTCACTAGCGAGCCTGGACTACAACGCCCAACACCTTTCTTGCAAGTGAGAGCATATGTGTAGCCACACCAGGCGCTGGTTTGCTCGTAGAGCAGTTGTGCTTTGGAGGAAACGTCATACCTAGTTGTATTCCCAGGTGATGACATGTGGGGCGGTGCAATACGCTTGCAAAATGGCTATACGCTCTTTCGCTCCCCAGCGTTATACGTAAGGTACATTAGGTGGAAAGCGTCGTTTCGGCGCTCGTCTGCTGATCAAGCGACGTCCAACTGAGGGAAGGATGCGCGACAGAAGACAGCAATGGTGGAGCCACTTCAGAGGTCGGACCTCTGTCCCGTCGTCGATCGCCGAAAGTGTATTCTGCCCATGATGACTACTGCGACGATGGAAGACAGGGCGTCGACTTCTTCTACGAGGAGGAAGGAGTCATCAACTATGAAGAGGAGGTGCCATCCAATGCTCGGGACGAAGAGGCCGATGTCTATATAGCAGGAATGCCCGCTCGGCAGATTATGTATGAGTCAGAAAATGTTGCTGCGCTGTTGTTACTGTACCACTCTACGCGTGATGCATTCTTGTTTCTGTTCTGCGCTCATTCTTGTCAAACTGTTTGGTGAAGGCGCCGTTCGCGAAGGCAAAAGTAGATGTGTCGGCGCGTCGACTGACAGACTGGCTGACTGCATCAACTGATGACTGGCACCGCCAAAGATAAGAATACTGTTTTGCAAGCGTTACTATGCCAACCGCTGCTGCCCACCAAAATGTGACTGAGATACTCCGTTGGAAGTCATCGCTGCAACAACGGAATCATTTACGGCCATTATTGAAAGCCATCAACATTAAACCCTTGAGATCAAATTCCATACGCGACACACCTACGAATTTCAAGTTTTCGCTCTTGTGTCTGTAGCTGAAGTGAAAGCGTTGCGTACCCACATGAAAGGCACAAGAGGGTCAGACGGGGCCCTGCAAGCCTGGCTCTGTTCGAGGTACGAAGCAGGCAAACCGGGGAGTGCCTGGTGTGTCGGCTTTGCCCGTGGACATCGAAGAAGATGGCCTGTTCAAGTGGTGTCGTTTGAACACAAAGGCAAAATGTAATTCCTACTCATGTGGAAAGCGTTTTCGTTATGGGATTACTTGCTCTGGTACTCGCAGAAATTCGGCTAAGCCAGGAATTTTGTGGCCATATCTGTAAAGCTTCGAGAAGCAGCCAACAAAGGCCGCCACTCCAAGCAGTACCGCCTGACGAATCGGGCGAAGGGGGGGGGGGGGGGGAGGGACCCTCTTCTTTCGCAGCGCCAAGTGCGACAACCTGCGACGTCAGCGGCGTCTTACTCCCAATCGGCAAGAGAACCTTCCCATCAAATCATCGAGGTTGGTGTCAACGGGGAGATAGAGAGGGAGAAAAGAGCCGAAGCACCACCCGCTGTGCAGGCCCATGGGCAGGGCGGAGGCGGCCGTCCAGCGGATCGACAGGGGATGCAGGAGGAATATACACGCTGGTCTGGTGACGCCCAGAGACGCCTGCGTCAAGGTGGGGCGGTCTGGTCAGCTGGGAGAAGCATGCAAAATCGGCACGTTCACATCGCTTTTTGGGAACACAGAATTCGCCTTTCGCTAATTTCAGTTGATTAACACTAACGATTGGCGTGCCTTTGAGTAAAGGCCCTGAAACGCTTTGAAATCCAGGGTAGCGGTATTGTGGGAGTAGGAGTGGTCGTGCGCTTTCCCCTACTGGGCCTCTCTGCGCCGACAGTACCTGATTAGGGCGCGGTCGCGCCGTCTCAGACTGAGTGAGGAGAAGACTTCAGAGGGCGACAGAAGAGAATGGAGAAGTCAGTGGTAGTGGAGAGGAGCTGAATGACGTCCCCTTCATATCCGAAGGGAGAGGACGGAAGAGACGACTTCGGGGAGGAACTACAGGGACTTCGCTTCCTCTCTGAATATGAGAGCGACGGCCAACTGAGGGAGACGAGATCGCCAGAGGACAACAATGTAAAGCCGCTTCAGAGGTCGCATCTCTGTCCCAGTCAACATGGGGACCGTAGGGACTGCTGTATCCTGCCCATGACAACTGCGGCGATGGGACTGGGAGAGGGGGCGTCGACTTCTTCTACGAGGCGGAAGGAATGGTCGACTACGAAGAGGTGGGCCTGCTGTTCTGGATGAGGAGACAAATGAGTATACCATGGTAGCAGGAATGTCCACCCAGACGATAAGAGTCTGGAAGCATTGCTCCGCTGTTACTTTGCCACTCTATGCGTGATGCATTCTTGTCTCTGGGGGTGTGTAGTCTGCTTGTCGAACCGTGTTTGTTTGTTGTAAACGCTTGTTTGGCTTGCTAAGACGAGTGGTGTCCGTGCGTCGACTGACAATGGAACCACGAAATGGAACGACATTTTGAAGCGTCACGCCGACCGTACTTATTTTCTTCCAAAATGTGGCTGATATGGTACGTAGCTATCGTTACAACGAAAGGGTTTACGATTCATTGATATTGCAGACGAAACTCTCTACGACAATTCTACAGGGCAAATACTGTAACACAACTCAGCAATATTGTCTTGCTGTACCTAAACCACCACTCTTTCGTTCACAGGCAGGGTGCTTGTCTACGAGAATCGCAAGCGTTGGCGAGCAATGTCGTTTAAATTCTTGCTTGAAACGATTTCACTCAGATAGGGTGAACTTCATTCGCGGAGGGAGCGCCATTGAAACCATCAACACCAATGGAAGGGGATGGTGGGCTCGAGCAGTCACTGGTGTCTAAAACCTGCAGAATATTCACAGGTGAGGTGCAGCATGATGTAGGGTTTTGATTACTTGTTAACTCGCTGGATACAAGTTCGTCTTTTGGCTGAAACTATCATTGTCGCGGGTGGCATACAGTATACTGGACGGAGGGAGAAGCCCCTCCCCCCTTCCCAGTGCCACCCGGTTGCGCAAAGACCATGCGGTTCCAAAGCATCAAGCTCTGTCGCACTCAACCTTGGGATCTCATGGACTGTGTCCTGCCCATGACTACTACAGCGACATTGGAGAGGGCGTCGACTTCTTCTACGAGGAGGAAGGAGTGGTCGACTACGAAACTGCAGGTGCCGCCCGCTGCTCTGGATAGTTGGTCAACACAAAGAAACCGACTAGAGCTCTTACTCGTGAATGTTTCCACTCCGTTACTTATGTTCCTGAGTATCGGTATAGGTGTTGGCTCGAATGTACAGGGTGTCTCACGGTGGGTGTTTCAACTTTAATGAGCTCCCGCTCGCCGCTGCGTTGACCGATTTTGCTGAAATTTTGTACATACGTACCACCAAGTATAACTTAGATATCTGCAAAACATCAGCGTCCTACAATGATTATCCGACCCCAAAACGAATAATTGGTCAAGCACCCTGGCCCTCGTGGAGGAGACCCTGCAGCACCACGAGCAGCTGGCGGTGCTTGATTTTGGGTTTGCAGGCAAGCTTTGATTCGATTTTTTGAGAGCGAGTTACAAGCTACGATGTTCGTTCCAAGACCGTTTAACAGCTTAACTTATTTTCCTTGTGATGGTACAAGTCCCACCAAATTAGCTGCACGTAAGCCAACTTTGTGGCTGCCACAAGCCGACGAGCCATAGAAATTGACTTCTTCTGCGTTTTGGGGCCAGATTCATGCGTGGGTCAGTGTAGGTCGCTGATATTTTGCAGATGTCTAAGTTACACTTGGTAGAACTTGTGTGTAAAATTTTAGCAAGATCAGTCAACGCAGCAGCGCGCGGGAAATCGTCAAAGTTGAAACACCCACCGTGGGACACCCTGTATATTATGTCGCGTCAAAATATTGTGTTGCCGCGCAGTGAGCAAGTTTGGTTTACAACAACTGATTGGCATTGTGGTTGTAGCGTCTCTACTTGCAGTTGCTCCACGGCTTCCAATCAGTGTCTTGTCAAGTAAGTATGTAGCTCACAACCTACTGGTTTTACCTCTGTAGTTACATTGCTAACTACATATAGCAGGATAACGAAATGATTCACTTACTTTATGAGCGTCACAAGATGAAGCCTGGAAATTGGTCAGAGCGTCCACTGTTCGACGAACGTCTTATTTATTAGAGGGGTAGCTATGTGGCCGGTCTGCAACATTCTCCCGGCGCGCAGAACTCGGCAAAATGGCTTTTCGCATTCTCGAGTGACGTAGGGAGGGGAACGGGTTAGGGGAAGCTGGTTTTTGGGGGCAAGAGACCGCTATGGAAGTCGTCGCGAGGGCGCACCGGGCGAGGTGTGGCCCTGCGAACAGGCGCTTTTCGACCTCTTCCTCTCAAAAGACCTGCCTGCCGCTCCTTTCGCCGGCGCCGTCATTCATTCCGCCGCCCCGGGGCTCTGTCCAAGGCGCGCAACAGTTGCTCTGTCTTTGGTTTTAGAGGAGGACGCGCGCCGTCGTGTTGTTCTTTCACTTTTGAGAGAGAAAGGTGCGCTCGCGCTCAGCAGCTACCTTCACTCTTCTGAAAATGCCGCCTTCCAGAGAGTCCAATTCTGCGCAGGTCGCCTCCTCCAAGAGGAGGGAGCTGACCGCTTGTCAGTACGCGGTGATCGCTTGCGCCGTCCTCGCGGCCGTCGTCCTCGTCGCCCTACTCGTTGTGGTCGTTCTGGCTCTTTCCGGCTACCTCTGGGAAGGTCGGCCCTTCCTTGTGGACCACACGGACGTCCAAAGACGCTTCTGGAAGCAATGGGTCGACAGAATTAACCGGAATGACACGATCACATGGAAGGTGGGGTGGTTAGGCAGTCTTTTGCACAATACGAAGGTGTGCGAAAATTAGAGCCGACTGCTGGCAAATCGTCAGTGATATCTTGGAAACCCTCTTTTATTAGCACTCCGACCCTAAAAGGGCGGAGTGCTATAGTCGGGGCACCGATTTCATAAAGTTTGTACCCAAGATTTCTCGCGCGTGCTTCGTCCGATTTGGACGCGGTTTTTTTTAATCGATAGCTCTCGAGGGATAGTAGGTGTGGACGGACCTTCGTTTTTTTCGCGTAGTGGGAAAATCTTGAGAAAATTCAAAAATTCGAATTCTGTAGTACATTGAAAACAGTTGGCGCCCCACAGATTTCGCAATACTTTATCGATTTTGGCGATTTTTGGATATGTTATAGTTCTCGACAAGATCTAGCTGGGAAAAGAAACCTAAGCTTCCTAGGTTGCCCCACGCGGAAGTTATGGCCGAAAGAAGATTTCGGAGGTGTGATATTTTGGTGTAAAAAATCGAGTTGTGAGATTCCGGTGCAAAGTCGTTCTAAACGATAATTTCCCGTGAGCACCTATCGATTTGCTTTGATTTGACACTAAAATCGCCGGAATCGGCCGTGGAAATCCTGAGAAAGTTGCGGGCAACGACCTCCGATTATCGCCGATTTTTGGCACTTTTCGACTTTGGGCTGCTGTAACGCTCGATTGCGACGCGTTGTGGCAAAATGAACCTCACCACGCGATTCTCCGTTGAAAAGTGATCCGGAACCGGTTTTCAAAAATATTTCTTCGGCTACCGTACCCCCGGCCGCGTCCAAATTCGAAGTACACCTCTGTTGACTGATTTTCGGCACTTTTCGACTTTGGGCTGCTGTAACGCTAGAATGCGACTCTTAATGGCTAAATGGGGTGCACCACGTGATTTCGCGTCGAAAAGTAATACGGAATCGATTTTCAAAAATATTTTTCCGGCTACCGTACCCCCGGCCGCGTCCAAAATTCGAAGTACACCTCTGTTGACAAAATCACAGTTGGAGTCGATTCCGGTGCTTTCGAGGGCGCTGAATCCGAGTATGGCACTCGTTTTGCGATGCAGACCAGGATTTGCGACTTTTCGTCGACAATTAGGGCACCTTAACCATGTGTTGCCGAAACCCTAAGCGTGGGGATTCTTTGGTGCAATGTCCAATTTCGGGTATTCTGCGCTGTAGACGAAGTCGGCACAGACGAAGTCGGCACTGGTAAGGAAGTTTCAACAACAACTGCTGTCGCAAAGAAGTTTCTTTCCACTACTCCTTACGACCAGGTATATGACCGCGGTACAGTTTTGCTGTGCGCCGGCATTTGTTGGTGCGGGAAATTTGATTTCCGTATCGCGTCCTCTACAGTCACGTTCGGGCGGGATTTGAGGTGAATCTTTGTATAATCGCCTATACGCAATCGCTTTGTGTGTTTCCGTCCACCGATCTCTCTCTCTGTTTTCGCGCCCATGTATTTTGTAGTAATGCGTTACTGTAGTGCGCAAGTATTCTCCATAGGGTTAAGTCGGTGCAGTAATTGCTTCGTCTTTGTTTCCGTTCCGCGCTCTCTCGTTCCCACGCTATGCTGGCGGGGACGCTCGATTGCGTAAGCGTGTTTCGTGGCGCGCGTGTCTAGCGTATAGATATCCAGCTGTGCGCGCCTCCCGTGGTGCGGACACTCGATTGCGTAAGCCTGTTTAGTGGCGCGCGTATCTAGATCTACTGCATAGACAGCCAGCCAGCTGTGCGCGCCCCCTTCTTTGTCGAGTGCCGTGCGTTGTGTACTAGAGATGGGCACCGGTCATCCGTCGCGGCTGGGCCGATTGCCGGCTGGTTGAAGCTTGACACTGCCAGTCGCTGGGTTTATCCATATTTCGTTTTCCGACGGTCTGTTGCACGGCGCGCGGACGGTCTGTTGCGCAGCAGGCGACGCAATACCTCCATCTGCTATTCCCGAGTCGGGTCGGAGTGCTTCTATGCAGGGGCTCCTGCACGTAATCCTTGTTTACAAGTGCGCGTTACGTGTACATGTATGCAGCCCATCAAAAGAGCTCACCTGACTTACGGTACACTTCGCCCTGACAACAAGCGAAGACTAAGACAGTTGTCGAGTAGGTGCGGAAAATCGACACGTCTTGGTTAGATGCGTTTAGAACTCAGCATGTGGTCAGAGTAATAACGTACACATTCTCACACACAACGACCTCTATACGCAGACGGTTGTGAAATATGTACTCGGCTTCAGCGAAGTGCCACGTGCGCTGCGTTCTCTGCCTTATGCCGCTCGCGATGCATTCCAGGCGGCATACAACCCCAGCGCCGAGCGGGGAGAAGCCGACGTCCCGGAGCCCGTCCCCTTCTCTTCTTCTCCGTCGTCTGCGTCTTCGACAGACAGAGGACCAGATCTCGTCAACCAGATGTTCGGCATGGACAGCTGGGAAGAGCGTCACATGGAGATCTTCAGGAACGCCACCATGGCAGACTCGATGCTCAAGTGGAATGGGTCAATGGAGGGAGAAGAGCCCCCGAGAAGTTTCGACGCCAGACAGGAGTGGCCGCTCTGCTGGACCATCCACGACATACCCAACCAGGCGGCCTGCGGCAACTGCTGGGTGAGGCGAAACTTAAGCCGGACTACTGTTTCAAAAAATGGAGAAGAGCAGTTCCGAAGATATTCAACTAGCCTTTGAAAAGCCCTCGAAACGTCTTTTCGTCTTTGGCGACGCACCTCTGGTTGAAGTTCGTTTGGAGGGCGGTGGGAAGCTTCTATTCCTGTGCTACAGGAAGGCATCTCGCCGAGTCCACTTATCGTTTGGCCGCCAAACGCTTTGGCGTTCTATTCTAATTTTCATCTTTAACCCTGCTGGGGTTCTTTCGAGGCCAAACGCAGAGTCTGTTGAGATGTTCACTGAAGCGCTCCTCAAATTCCAACTTTAACCCAATCGACTCTCCATTCTTTGAACCAAGTCATCCAACCTCAACCAAATCGACTCTCCATTCAGGCGATCGCGGCGACTACGATGATCAGCGACCGGATCTGCATCGCCGCGAACATGAGCCGGCAGCCGCAGATCTCCGTCGAAGACCTGACGTCCTGCTGCAGCGGCTGCGTCAAGCCCAACCAGTGAGTGGTCGCTCCAATGGTGTGTGGTCACCGGGCGTTCTGACCTTCCACCGCCGATTCCAGACAGGGCGGCTGTCGGGGCGGCTATCTGACCGGCGCCCTTCTCCACTGGAAGGAGCAGGGAATTGTGACGGGCGGCCACTTCGGCAGTCGAGCCGGCTGCAAGCCCTTCCTGTCGGCGCCCGTCTGCGGCTCGCCCTGCTCGGCGCGCAACTACCGACAGGCGCCCAGCAAGGAGCGCTGCCTGCGCCGATGCGGAGACCACTTCCACGGACCTTCGTATGGAGAGGACAAGAACTACGGTAAGCTATTGTACGTTGAGGTATTGTAGCGACCTTTTGTACTACAGTAGATCGTCCAATGTCAAGCACCCATCGTCTGCAAATCGAAAATAGAGTAAGAAGGAGATCGAGAGATACATTTCTTGAGTTCATAACTCTGACGAGCTTGTCGCGGTTGGTCGAGCTCAAAAGCGACGGCCTTCTGTCTATCCAAGCTACCAAAATGTTAGACAGAGTCTAACCCATCGTAACCCATCGCAACGCGTTGTTTGAAATGCTGTAAATATCTCCTTTGCATTGGGGGTGCTCGATACACTCCGTTGTTCCCACTTTCCCACTTGAAGCGAGCGTCGTGTTCGACTTCCTGATGGTGGGAAGACTGGGGAAAGACAGTCGACGGGCGGGCGCAGGGCCGATCCTTCTCCAACTGCACCGCGTGATCAAGCGAGAGCTGCAGCTGCGCGGGCCCCTCGCCCTCTGCATTCCCGCCTACGAGGACTTGCAGATCTATAAAAGTGGTGGGTGACACACCATATAAGGAGGAGAATATACAAAGTAACGACTGCCTACGCTTTCGAGTGCTGGTGGAACATTACTGGTTACTTGGCTGCTTGTGGCTTGTTGGTACATAACTGTTCGGAGTCATGTATGTGGGGGCAACGAGGTCGATGTTCGCGCCGATTGCACAGTTGTATTCAGTTGGAATCGTGAGTGGGGCGGTTTCGTCATGTCGTTACACTTTTGGTCACAGTAAAACTCCCTCCATCGGTGTTCCTTGTTATCACCTCTTGAAACAGGTACTTGAACTATAGGCGTCTACAAGCGGCAGCCGGAGGCTCGCCAGCTCTACGGCCACTGTCTTCGACTTCTCGGCTGGGGAACGGATGGGCGTACGGGGGCCGACTTCTGGCTGCTGGCCAACAGCTGGGGAAGACACTGGGGCGAGAACGGTACGTACATGTACTGGGCGCCCACTTGCCTGAGTGTGTCTTGTACAGTGCGTATCGCGGTCGCTGCACTGATACCCCAAACCCTCTTTTGTTGCACGCGTCCCCGTAGTTTCGCGCTGCTCTGGGTTCCCAACTGGGGCCATATTCCGAAACTTGCAAGGTTTTCCCCATGACCCTCGAGGGCAAAAACCTCGCGAAGTTTCCCCTCGAGGTCGAGGGAAGACGCTCGAGGGAAACTTCATATTCCGAACGGAAATCACCTCGAGGGTTGTTGACCTCTGAGGTTTACCCTTGAGGGTCAAGGATTCAAGCCGATTACTGCTGCAGACAGCTCCGCCCCATTGTCTGTCGCACGCTGACGAAAGCGTTGATATATGCACAATAAATATCGCTACTTCAGCAACTTCGATTAGCAATCTCTAGAACTTCAATGCTCTGTTTAAGCGTGGTAACAGGGTTACATACATCTCCCGGAGACTTCCGCTTTAGCGCCCTCTTCTTGTCCCATCTTCATGGCTGTGTATGTAGCTGGCGATGGGAGGGGGCGCTTGAGCGGAGAACTCCGGTATCTACAAAAGCACCTTTTCAGGATGCGTGGTGAAACAAACTGTTTTGGTTGCAGAACAATTTCATAGTTGAAAGTCTCCCTTTCGTGACTTATCGAACCCCAAACTGTTTGATTTGAAGTTTCCGCGATAACGTTAATTCTGTTTACATTAACCAGATAGATGAGACAAATTTTTTGTGGAAACTAGCGGCCTGGGGCCTTCACATTCCTCAAACAACAAGTTTTTTGCCAGAGACTATGGTCTCTTAGAGGTCTGAACATTCCATAGAGTATGGCTGTAGCAAATCTCAAGCCAAAATTCTGATAGAAACTTCAAAATCGCAATGTCTGCGGCGCCGATTTTTGACAGATTTTGGTACAATCACTGGCTGTGACTATTGACTTTACCTAATTTACCTTCGGTTACAAAGAACCACGTGTAATCCATCTTATAATCACCGCTGTATTTCTTTCTTCTTCGATACACGGTCACAATTTGTCAAAATCGCGCTATTATGGAAATTGAATTGGTAGAACGCATAGTCCAAACACAGAATGTCGAGGGTTTTACCCTGGTCGGAGCAGGGTCGAAATTTTCTACCCTCGAGGGTAGACGTCAGGGGTAGAATGCGCGTTCGGAATATGAAACCGCCCTTGAGGTGGTCCAGGGCGACCGTCGAGGGTTTTTGCCCTCGAGGTTTTCCCTGGAGGGTAAAATGTGCGTTCGGAATATGAAATCACCCGTGAGGTGGTCGAGGGCGACACTGGAGCCCTCGAGGGTCGTGGGTTTTCGCGTTTCGGAATATGGCCCCAGAAGGGGCGTGGCCCAGAGCTATAGTAATTGGTGATCGTGTCTTGAGAATACACGCCGAAACACGGCACCAAAAGTTTTGCTTTAGTTCCAGTAATTGCTTTTGTAGAAACGCGGCTTGCATTTGACGTTGCGATTGACGTCAAAGCCTGAGAAATTCCTGCACTTTTATCGTGCGTTTGTGTTCTCTTTCCCTTTTCGCGGATTATATCGCGCCATATCAATGCATTTGACCAGTAGTTTCAATAATGTAGTGCAGTCAGTCTCACTCTTCATCAGCGTTATAATTTGTGCTCTATAAAGGCGGAGTGATCAACTAATGAATCGAAAAACTCAGAAGTCAGAAGGCCTAAACGTTTATTCCAGGCTTCTACCGCGCGCACCGCTCCACGGTGGCCGGCGACGGCGACCTGTTTGAGACGGCCGACGAGGTCGGCGGAGGGACACCAATCCTGCCAATGTGATAGGTATAAGACGTATCGCGCTTGATTGCAGACGTCTATAGTATGAAAGAAGGGGAGACTGTCAGTTCGTCCATCGCATTCGTAAGCCTAACATCCTACATTGATGGATAGATGATTACAACACAGAAAACGCTATCTGCACCTGAGATGAAGACACCTCGAAACATCTCCACGCGCGCGTTACTCATTTCCTTTGCGTCGCGTAGCGGTCACAACAACGACGGTCGCCGTTGTTGCCGAGTGCAAGCGGGCGTCACGGCTGAAAGCAAGCGGCGCTCATAAATGCTCGCTTTCATCCTCCACAGGCTTTCCATCCGCTACGCTTGTTGTTCAAGTGTCGCGCGGCGCTCGCAAGCGGCTAATGGCGGCGCCCAGCCGAGCGCACAAAGTCAAACAAACCAGGTAAGGAATATCGGTGTGTCCATGTATCACCGGGGCCTTCCATGAAACCAACCGCGCCGCGACAATGGGCCCCCTTCAACGGGCCACAAGCTGCGCAAACACGCCCGACTGTCTAGCGAACGACGGAGGAAGCACACGAGCACGGGAACCGGCCGACGCGATAACGGCCGTCAGTTATAGAAGGAAGGCATTCCACATTCGCTCGTCCGCGACGCAGCGACTTGCAGCTTACTCAACCCTTACCTGACTTGTTTTTGGCAAAATTCAAATTGTGCACAAATGGCAGCTCCAGTTTCACTGCACATGGCGGTGGCAACTGTGCTGCTACTGTCAGCTGCAAATGTTGTACCTCAAGAGCCCGAGGTCGAACAGAGTTGGCCAGAGTTGGTGTTTACGGTCAAAGCTGATACTTACCCGAACCCGCAGAAGCAGGGCGACTTCGTCGATTGCGGACTGTCAGATCCGGGCTTCGTCTGTGACCCGCACGAAATTCTGACGGAGTCGAGTGAGCAACTTCTGATATTTTCAGTAGGCGTATCGACTGCTGAACTTGAAGTACGCATTGCGTTTACCTGCAGCGAGAAACGCTTTGAACGATCGTCTCGAGAGATTCTACCGAGAAACAATCAGCGACTGCGCAGAGCTGGAGCCAAAAGAGACGCAAAGCGCGGACGCCGCAGGCTACTCGGCCGTCGTCGCCCTTCTTCAGAGGCCTCCCACTGAGTCAGTGCTCTGAGAGTTTCATCCTACGGTACACAGATCAGACCTCTAAGAGAGTACTACCTACCCAGGTAGAAAAGTGAGTGGTGCCGTCTATGCTCGACTGGATCGCACCGCCGACTAGGTAGGTATGTAGTACACAAGCACACTCAGATACTCTGCGTCGCTTGTGTTGTTGGCTTGAACACTGTTGTAGGCACGTACCGAATGCGTACGTACTCCGTATACGGTGAGTTTTCAGTCCTCATACTTTGTACTTGCAATTGTCATGTCAACATTCAGTCGTGTCCGTTCAGCCCAAATGCGGGAATACTCGACACGTCACAAGCAGACGACCACGAAAAGTTGGCAGTCACCCTGAAATTCTCGAGCAACTTGAAGAGAAGATATCTCCACTCTAACGCCTTTCCTTGCGGCCAGCTTCTGCTCATCGTCGTCACGCTCGATGGACAGGTCTGTGTCTGCCTTACTGTGTACGTGGTGCTGCACATTGATTGAAGTATGAACAGAAAGATCGGAAGAACGTATTGCAATTTCGCTTCTAGCCATATGTAGGAGAACTGCTACATGCATACATCTACTTACTGGCAAGACGGGTGAGTGCTAACCAATGGGCGGCTCAGCAGATGCGCGAAGCCGAAAGCGTCGGTAGCGGTCTCTGACCAGAAGCAAATGTTTGCCGATTGAGTGCTCTCACCACAACTCGTGACAACAGTGTACCCAGTACTCGTCCGATGTTTTAAGACTAAACTCCTTCGGCAGGCGTTCGTGGAGACCGGCGATCGCGTGTCGGAGGCGCTGGGCGGCAAGCAGACCGTCAAGGCGGTCTTCGAATCGAGTATGACTAGAGCGCAGGCGTCCAGCGGCGACAACTACGGCATACTCGTGAATCTGACCCACGGCCTCGTCGACGGCTACCAGGCGGCGCTTCCCGCTCGACCCGGATCTCCCGCTGGGCCGGGTAACCCGGCCCAGACGACGAGCGGCCCGGAGCAGGAGCTGCCCGTCTGGCTCTGGGTGCTTCTGTTTGGTGGTGTTGCACTGGTTCTCGTAGTGCTGGTCGTGGTGGCCGCCCTCTACGTGCTCCAGAGACGCCAGAACGACGACTACGTCATGGGAAACGAAGTCTGAAACGAAACGATTCGCCCTCTGCCCGGATCTCTTCCTGTTTGTACCTACCGTACCTTCTTCTGCTCTCGCTTGGAACCTCTCTTCGCGCACCGCTGCTCACGCGCAGTCCAGCCTGTTCTAGTCAGTATACTTGTACCTACGTACATGTTGTATCAGTGGCGTCTGTATGTACCGCACGTATCTGTTGATTGACGACTCGTGTTCATACTCCTGGGGTTTCAGTTGCAAACGGAGAACCATGAAGAATCAAACTGTAAGAAACAACATCTGGCCTTCTCGTCGGCAAGAGTGGCACGAGGAGTGACTCGATCGTTTCTTCTACAGGGTTTTCTTTTTAAAGTGACTGGTCGGCAACTCGAATAACTTCTGCACCGGTGCACCGATTTTGATGAAACTTGAATCAACTTAAGTTCCATGTGTAGGAAAACTCGTGCTAAATTTTTACGGAAATTGGCCACGCGTAGCGACTACGCGACCGCTTGAAAGAAGGTCAACTTTTCAATTAGAGCGCTCTTCCTGGTCGACGAGGAGGTCTTTCTCGAGGAGGACGAGGAGGTCCTGCAAGACGACGTCCTCGTCGACCAGGAAGAGCGCTCCTATTGAAAAGTTGACCTTCTTTCAAGCGGTCGCGTAGTCGCTACGCGTGGCCAATTTCCGTAAAAATTTAGCACGAGTTTTCCTACATATGGATCTTAAGTTGATTCAAGTTTCATCAAAATCGGTGCACCGGTGCAGAAGTTATTCGAGTTGCCGACCAGTCACTTTAAAAAGAAAACCCTGTACAACCATTCTGCTATTTACCGTACAAGTACAGTTTCTTGCAGCTCCAATTAGTCGGTAGACTAACCACATTAATTCATTTGATTGTCACAGTCGCGGCGCCTTCCGAGCTGTGTCATCATCGTCATATCGTCACTGCCCCTCGCCGTCCTCGTCCTCGTGCAGCTGGAAGTAGTGTCTCATGTAGTCGACCACGCTGGGCCGATGAAGCAACGAGGGTCGGTGCTTGAACTGCGTGCGCCTCCTCTGCTGCAGATGCTGCTGCTGCTGCTGCTGGCTGCCTCCACCGCTCATCACCACAGCCGACTGCCGTCTGCCCAGCTGGCGGAGGGGTGGGGGAGCCCCTCTGCCACCTCTTCCCAGCGGGTGGTGGTGGTGGCTGGCCTCCCCCTCCTCCTCCTCATCCTCTTCCACCCAGAACTTGCGCGTGCGGAAACGGGCCGACTTGGACATGGTGGCGAAGCCGCTGTTGTGCTCCGCCGAGACGCAGACCACGTACCTGGGTGAAAGACGGAGCGGCGGATTGCCGGTTTTCAATGATATACTCAACTTGGCCGCGCAGTGAAGCGTGTGTTTCTTCCATCTCTCGCGTTCTGTAGAGCAGTGGACATACTGTACATATGCATAGGACGTTAGACGAACATGACGGCACCACGTGCTGTCACTAAAGTGTGTCCGACTCGCTACGACTTCATCTCACACGTGAAGCAGTTTGCCGCACTCACTGAGTGTCAGGCTGCAGTTCTGTGACGGTGAACCGTTTGGAAGAGCCGATCTTATAGCGGGACCAGTAGCGGAAAGGAGGGGCTGGCTCTTGGGTATATTGGACAGTATAGCTCTGAAGTATGTATAATTGATGATGGTTACTGCATGAAGTACAACTGTAAAGTGATCGGTGTCATTGGTATGGCGATAGGGCACCTCCAGATTGCGGCTGTGGTTCTTGAGTGGGGCGTCCCATGAAATGGTTGCAGTCTGGTTGCTGACGGCCTCCAGAATCAAGGATTGAGGCACCGTGCAGGGCTCTGCAATGGAACACGTGACACGCAAGTATCACAACAGCTTACATACCATCAAGTTCTCAATTTTGACTAAATTCATGCTTCAGACGACTTGCCAGCGCGACCTCATCAGTAGACGACTGGCACTAACTTGGGCAACAAATATGTACACAGGGCAAGATAATGTTTATTCAACACAACTACGATAGCACTCCTACGAACTTCTTCTTTGTTCTTCTTCTTGTGGCTCTTGTTCGTAAGCTACGCTTCTGCGTGTCTATCTACTGTATCCCGCGTCACCTACCCACAGATGTATGGGCAAGTTCCAGATCCCTACAGTAAACTCACCCGTGTACTCCTGTGTCTTGATGGGTCGACTGCGACCGAATCTGGTGGATGTGACCAGTGTGAACTCGTAGAACATGAAGGACTTCAGTGGGGCCACCTCGTAGTGAGTGGTCTGGATGAAGTCGATCACCGTCATCTGATTCCACCGGCGCTGGGGGGTCCTGCGTGTGCATAACATGTGGATTTGTGTGTGTGAATGCGTTGTATTGCTACTCCATGTGCAAATCGTCGGACATGTGAAGTGGAAGTGTTAGTGCTGGGCACCTGTAGCCATGACCAAGTCTGCTCCCTTAAGACAAGTGTGTCACAGCCGACTCGATGTCAACTAACAAGCCATTGCACACAGGACGTTTCCAACGGGTTTTAACATCAATCGAGTCGCGATGAGACTGCGTACATAGTTACGACAATTCGTTTATTCATCGACTGTGAAATTCCACGTTAGAGTTCATTAATCGCGACTCAACCTCGTCTTGAAGGAGAGAGTGTACCAGTGACGTCTCCCCTTGTCCATGAACTCCGGGGCGTCCCACTTCAGGTAGACAGCGTCCGCAGTCGAGTGGTACGACAGCAGATTCCGTGGAGGCAGCGGCGGCTCTGGGAAACCATTGGCAACATTCAAATTCAAGCTGTGCACCCTCTCTGCAACTTGCAAAATGTGCGGGATCACCAGGCAGCTCAATCAGGTTGGCCGTGGAAGGCTGGCGACTGCCGCGCCTCCTGGGCAATTCGTAGGCGTGGGGATCTGTAGAATTCATAGAGAATGCGAGGACGGATGTGTACTAAATGTGAAGCGAAATGCAGCCTCACCAGCCAAGTTAAAGTGGTGCAGCGCTGTGATGGTCTCAAAGAGTTTGCGCATGGCCTCTCGTTTCATGGCCATGATTCGCCGCTGCTGGACGGCCCTCAGCCAGGCCAGAGGGTCAGGCTTCGGCAACTTCCTGTAATACTGGACTGGTGTTACTGGCGTCTGAAGCGTTTCATGGTTGGCATTTGCCTCGCAAAGTTCGCAAGTTTATTTGCTTATTCTGGCATTGATGTGCAACTTGTGAAGTCCTTGCAAACGCAAGAACTGTAGTAAGAACAGAAATCGTGTTTCAACCGGTGGTCACTAATCAACATAGGCCACCACATCCATAGTAGGTTGCAATTTAAGTACAACAGGATTGTCAAATTCACAACAAAATATGAAACGCGGCAAATTGAAGTTCAAATGTGGCCCAAACCTGCCGACGAAGTGCAGCCGATCGATGTAGTAGGCGCCGGCCACGTCGATGCAAGTGGTGCTCAGGATCAGGCCGGCCATGATCAGCACCAGAATTACCGTCACCCACTTGCTGTTGGTCGGGTAGAGGTCTGCATACAGTAATGCGTACTTTTGTGAACGTTCAGTATGTAACGACTGATTAAGAGTTATGCTGAAGCGTCAGCGAAGTATACTTTCTAGAGCGGAATCTGTGCACTTCAGGGCTGTCTGAAGCACTTTGAAGGCACAAAGCTATTTACCTGCGTCTGTGTGCACTAGTGGGCTCTGCAACTACCGCAAATCCTCCAATAAGCGCCCTGGGCGCTCATTTATTCAACCTACCTCTAGAAGGGGAGCTTATTAGAGGGGGGCTGTTATTCGAGAGGCGGGCGCTTGTTTAACTCCACCCCTCGAGAGTGTCAAAATTTCGCCAAAACTTCCTGTTGTTGTCACATCTTTTGTGTACATTTGCATAGATTTCAGATAGAAACTACTATGGTTTTGATCGAAATACCTACCATATGTCGTTGTACTACCAGAGATATCCCTACATATTGTTAGAAGTCGTCACAGAGCATGTGTGGTGATGTATGGTACTTACCAATTTAAATTTAAATTAGGGGCCTAATTTTCTCAAGCTCCCTCTATTGTATGAGGAGCGTTTATTGGGGTGGGGCGCTTATTTGGGAGAGGGGGTGATTATTAGCAGATTAACGGTATTTTGTGCATTGTGTGCGGAAGTGGCACAATACACTACCTCCAAAGCCGACGGTGAGAACGGAGACGACGAAGAAGTAGAGGGCCTCGTGGAAGCTCCACTGCTCCATGGAGGCGATGGCGGCTGCCGCCAGCAGGAAGTAGGCCATCAGCATGGCGTACACCAGCAGAAAGGGCACCTCCACGAACTGCGTCGTCTCCAGATGCGTCCACAGGAACTCCGCCACCTGCGAAGCGAAGCGACGAACCAGAAATTATATTAGTATGGTGGTTAACGTGTGGAATTAAAAGATAGTGTGGTTACATGCTTGCGTACCTACACACATGCAGCGCCTGAAACGCTTTCTCGACCAATGAATTCCATAGTTATCCTAGCTCACAAATTTCCATGGCTTAGCTATCACGAAACAGTGATATCTGAACATCACTCGACGTTAAAGCAATTAGAAAATCGTTAGGCATCAATACGTTCTTCTTCCAGATGATACGGTAACATGCTAGGAACACTTAACACGGCTATTGATTGGGTGGATTCTTTCGGCAATCACAAAAGTAGTATGGTACAGTACCTACAATAGGCGCCTTCGTTTCATTAGAGATACTTTGAGTACATATGTGTAGGAAATGAATGAATAAGCGTAGCTCACGTCGTCCTCTCCGCCGGCGATGCGCACCTCGCCGATGGAGACGGTGCTGTATTTGCGCTTGAAGCCGCTGCGCCACCGGCGATAGCGCTTCTTGACCCGGAACTTCCACTTGAGATACTCCGTGTAGCAGCGGTTGATGCCTGGTATAGTTTTCCAAACGATACAATCCAACTGATTCACCGATGCCTAGTAGGAGAAGGAATGCCAAGCACAATGTCCGCAGCAGCTAATCAAGAACACATGTTGACAAGGCGAAACATTACTGACTTGGCGACTCGTTGCTACCTTCAGTGCAGAACTTGGCCATGTCCGCCAGCGTGATCAGGTAGAGAGGCAGGCCCACGAACAGGTAGACGACGCAGAGGACTCTGCCCACACTGCCCGTGGGAGACTCCGTGCCGTAGCCTGATTGGTATTGATTCATGACGCCACATTTTGTTAATTTGAGGTAAGAGTGAACAGTGCAAATTGCTTCTTTCCTACCGATGGAAGTGAGCGCCGTGGCCGAGAAGACGAATTTCCACAGCAGAGTTTCCGTCAGCTGTCTCTGGCCGTCGCCGGTGGAACCGAACCGGATCAGGATGGAAGACTTCGGGTAGGTCTGGTAGATTTGGTAGAGGTCTTCGGCGAATGCGATGAACTCTTCTTCCAAGGCTTTCTCTGAACAGTTTGTTTGAAAATCTCTGTGGGTATACCTATTTGGTTATACTTAGGGTACCTACATCTTACCGCTGATGTACGTACAGTAACCAGGACGTACACTGTATAAATGGTTCACGAGATGAGTAACCAATGTTTATGGAATTTACAGGAAAAGTCACAAATGTGAACTAGAAGGATTTTCCTACAGATTCAAAATGAACTAATGATTTAAATTAAATGGATTCTATGTATGCTTCTTAGCGCTATGTACAGACCTTGCGATTCTGACGAGATCTACTGATGTAAATGGGATGCATTCGAGCGAACTTGTCGGCAACGCATGCAGATTTAGGTGTGGAAAATCCAGCGTGCGATGTCACTGCCCGAAGCGCTCACTGCGGTTGCCAATAAGCCGAAGCACATCATACTGTAACTACTACTCGAGATACAACGTAGCACAGAACGAAGCATGCAACACATTGACAGACTCAGAGATGGAACTCTCACTCCTAGCCGAGCTACCTAAAGCGCATCATACGGCATCCTTGTCATACTATCGAGGTGCCAATTCATTCAGATGTATTTGTATGTAGAGCTATCGTTGCGAGTCATGGGGTATGGAAACGAGCTATGCTGCATAATGTCGTAAGATAGTGAAGCAGTAAGAACTGTACTAGACGTTTTCTTAGTCACAAGAAAGCAAAGCAGCCCGTGACATCGCACGCTGGATTTTCCACACCTAAATCTGCATGCGTTGCCGACAAGTTCGCTCGAATGCATCCCATTTACATCAGTAGATCTCGTCAGAATCGCAAGGTCTGTACATAGCGCTAAGAAGCATACATAGAATCCATTTAATTTAAATCATTAGTTCATTTTGAATCTGTAGGAAAATCCTTCCAGTTCACATTTGTGACTTTTCCTGTAAATTCATATACTTTTCATATTTTTTATACTCCACAAAAAAGTGTGGAGTATATAGCGATTGTGCGCGAAACGCAGTAATTTTAACCGGATGGCGTTCGCGCGTGAAGCGGCCGATTTGCACACGGTCTTTTGCGTTGGGTAGGCCTAGTAAGTGGGCAGGGTGGACACCAAACGGGGTCACGCTGCGGGACCCCTTTGGCGGGAAATTCAAAAATTCAAATTTTCAAAGTACTGAAAAATGGGTTACACAAGGTAGAACTCGAGAAAGTTGCATATAATGGTATATACTATCTTTTGATATGTTGTAGCCCTCGATAGTGCCGAGTCGGCAAAAAAAGAATTGGATCGCTGCGGGACCCAATTTGGCGCCAAATTTGAATAATTCGCGATTTTTCGCTATTTTCCGACTTTGACGGTTTGCTGTGCGCGATTGGTAGCAGCTAGAGCCGCGAGACCGCTTTTGGTGCTCCTTCCCAGATGTCCTCTATCGAATGAGCCATGAACGGAGAAAATCGGTTGAGACATAAAAAAGTTATCTTGGTGGAACTTTTTTGACTCCGGGGTCAAAAATTGCGCTTTTCGCGTTTCAGCGTCTGTAGCGCTCGAATGCGTTGCCGAATCGGTTCAAAAGTGGTTTTAAACGATTCTACGTTGAAATCTGGTCCAGAAAAGTGTTTTTGGCAAATTTGCAGAGCTACAGTAACCCCGCCGCGTCCATTTGAATATTGGGTGTGGGGCCGACTCTCGTGATATTATACTCGATTTCGGGGTTTTCGGGGGCGCTGATTACGAATTTGGCATTAGTTTTGCGATTGGGAGTGTCAGGAGGCCACAACACGAGAGGAGTCACCGTGCGTAGGAGTTCAAATTTGTGGAGTATACTGCGTCCCCCGGACGACTTGCCTGGTAAAATCTTTCAGAGGCCTGCCACGTTGAGAAGACTGGCACATTAAGTGTCTGATTTGGGAGTATGGTGCAGTATCAATTAAAGAGATGCAATGAACACGAATATATCGTCCTATATGTACGGTCACATTGCACCCTCTGAACTTCACCTTCCCATGCCCCTTACTTCCGCTTGGGGGGAGGGGGCGCTCTCTACCTGCGGCTCTAGGAGAGGTAGGCAAAGGTTGAGACGCCACCTAATCGCAAGAACCCGAGAACAAAACAAACAAACCAGGCAAGTCGTCCGGGGGACGCAGTATACTCCACAAATATGAACTCCTACGCACGGTGACTCCTCTCCTGTTGTGGCCTCCTGACACCCCCAATCGCAAAACTAATGCCGAATTCGTGATCTACATCCCAGAATACCCCAGAATCGACATACAACACCCCTAACTTCCTGTGGACTCGTAGAACCAAAATTCTGCACTTGGGGCACGGTAGCATGCGAATTCGTCATAGGGTAGGCTTATACATCATCTAAACGCTAAACGAATGCCAAATTCGTAATCAGCGCCCCCGAAAACCCCGAAATCGAGTATAATATCGCGAGAGTCGACCCGACACCCAATATTCAAATGGGCGCGGCAGGGTTACTGTAGCTCTGCAAATTTGCCAAAAACACTTTTCTGGAGCAGATTTCAACGTAGAATCGCTTAAAACCACTTTTGAACCGATTCGGCAACGCATTCGAGCGCTACAGACGCCGTAACGCGATAATCGCAATTTCCGACCCCGGAGTCAAAAAAGTTGCGGGAAAATAACTTTTTTGTGTTTCAACCGATTTTCTTCGTTCATGGCTCATTCGATAGAGGACATCTGGGAAGGAGCAACAAAAGCGGTCTCGCCGCTCTAGCTGCTACCTAGCTCGCACAGCAGCCCGTCAAAGTCGACCCGGGGCCAAAAATCGCGAATTTTTCAAATTTGGCGCCAAAATGGGTCCCGCAGCGATCCAATTCTTTTTTTGCGTGTTCGGCACTATCGAGGGCTACAACATATCAAAAGATAGTATATACCATTATATGCAACTTTTTCGAGTTCTACCCTGTGTAACCCATTTTTCAGTACTTTGAAAATTAAAATTTTTGAATTTCCCGCCAACGGGGTCCCGGAGCGTGACCCCATATGTCGTGCAGGTTGCCCACCTACTAGGCCTACCCAACGCAAAAAACCGTTTGCAAATCGGCCGCTTCACGCGCGAACCCCATCCGGTCCAAATTACTGCGTTTCGCGCACAATCGCTATATACTCCACACTTTTTTGTGGAGTATAAAAAGTCGCGGAGACCGGAGCCTCTCTGCGATCGGCCCAACTTGAATGTCGAGTGATGTCCCCCCCCCCCCCACGCCAAAAGGCATGCAGATTCCTGGTGCTTGGTTGAGCCGCTAGGCCACCCCCCTCCCGCCAGAAAACTCTTCACCGCGAAGGAGGGGGCCGGATTAGCTACGTATGGCGTCTCTGGTCCGTCTGTTACATATGACTCTAGGGGATCTCCAAGTGACGTGGGAGACGGGAGTCTGAGCAACAATGGAGGGCTGTCTGTCAACCGGGCAGTCAAACTGTCAATGCCTGCCTTATGGCTTTGTCTACCCTCCACCTTTGTTCTTCTCACTGGGTGGGTGTGACGCGGGAATCTATGGCACTTCTAAAGCAAGACAATCGTAGGTAGAATGAAGGACCGCCGTTCAGCGGCGGCATGGGATAACGAGGCAGATATGCGTAGAGGCGGTCAGGCCTATGCTACCCGGGTGCCATCTCTCGCCTCCGCAAGAAAATCACTTATCTTGCATCATGTAGGATGAGCGCGACCTTCTCCGTCTCGTGTTGTGGAGTGGTCCGGTCGGTATTCGCTTGTATGGTCATACCTCTGACCGTGCCATCGTATATCGTTTTGCCTTGTCATACGTAGTCACGCTGTTGGCTACGGTCAGCCTTTTCATCGTTGCGCCACCGTATTCACGCACCGCTAGTACATGGTGCTATATAATTGAGTGCGTGCTTTTTGGCACTCCGCCTCGACGAAGTCGGCGGAGAGCAGTAGGCATCCTGTAGGGAACAAGTTCTCTACGTGCTCGCCTAACTTTCGCTAGGAGTAACCGATTTTGAAACGGTTTTTTGCGTTCGATAGCCCTGGTGGATGCGCAGGCCGCGTGCTATATGAGAAAATTCCGGTAGTGGAAAAATTTTTTGAAAATTCAAAAATTCAAATTTTTACTAAGTAAAAATAATTCCGTCCCCCGCCATTTTCGCTACACTTGATCAAAATTCACCATTTTTGGATATGTTGTAGCCCTTGGGGAGGCGGACTTGGGAAATCAAAAATTGGAAAATTTGGACGCGGCACGGCCGGGTTACGGTAGATTCAAATTTTGAGAACCCGATTCCGGCCGTTCAAAAAATCATATCTCGCGATTTACTGGGCGGATCGGGCTGAGATAAAATTTCCGGCCGGCGTCTGGATGTGCTCTTTCATTTAAGACCAAAACCGGCAAAATCCATCCAGCCGATCGTGAGCTAGGCGGGGGCAGTGGGTTTCCGTTCGGGACCAAATTTGGGGATTTTGGGATTTGGCCGGTTTTTTCGCCGAAACGCGTGGTTCTACCGGGAAACGGACACCGCCAATCGATTCTACGCTAAAATTTGGTCCGGAAACGTACTTTTCGGTTTTTCGAGCTACCGTAACCCGGCCGCGTCGAATTTTTGAATCCCGGGCCGAAATTTTCAAAATCGAGTTGACAGTTGGTTCGGGGGTTTTCGGGGTCGGGGAGTTCGAATTTCGCGTTAGTTTTGCGATTACTGTTCACTTCCGACGCTTTTCGGATGGTTTAGGGTGGGTTTGTGGCAAAAATTTGAAATCCCGGGGTAGTATTGATGGTGACAGGCCCCTAGCCCGACTGGTCCTGCGCACAGCTAGCGATACCCCAATGAAGCAACAAAGCAATATACGCCTCCCTGCTCGAAGAATTCGCCGTTCGGAGAAGCTTCCGTCGATCGCTTGACTTGAAAGCCGTTGTAGTTTGGCGCTTGGTTGCGAATAAACGCTTTACTGGCCTACCGGGCCAAACACACACAAGCAAGGGCGGAGAGGGATAAAAGGGACGACACTTTACGTCGGTCGGACACACGAATGCCACACGGCTCACAGGCGTCGCCAGACAGATCCAAGAATCAAGAGATCAGGTGATTCTAGAGCAATTATAAGTACAGTAGACAGTTCACAGAAGACTGTGTCGATGGCAATCGCCGTAAGAGTCTTCTGGGATGAGCAGGGGTAGTGCAGGGAAGTCTGGCGGCCGTTCGAACTTGGGAGAAGTAGGGATAGAGAGCGCCACGAGAACAGGAAGGGATCACGAGAGAGGTACCATTCGTCGTGGTGGCTGAAGTAAAGGGGAGACACGAGCAGAAGAAGCAGTACGCACGACGTACACCGTATGTATATGTATGTACCACCTCAAACAGCCAAAACACAACCCAAAGAACCCAAAGGAACTCGAAAGGGAAAGGAACAAGGAAAGGTGCAGACCAGGTGGAGAGGCTTGGTGGAGAGGCTTGGTAGGTATCCTGTCAACATTGAGGTGTAGCGCGGTGTAGCGGTACCGTCGAAACAAGTTCGGACCAATAGGTTTAGGGCCTTTTGGCACCGGTTGTGTGCTTGCGAGCGCTCTTGGAGATGGCGAGCGCCATAATTGTTGGTTTGAAATGCCGCGGTGGTGTCGCCCTTCTGTGCTTAGCGAAGTCGGCCTCCTTACCTGTTTCAGAAGCGCCATATATTAGCGCGCTTCTTTCCCGCTCGGTGCACAGATGCGTCCTTGTGCGCGCGGCTGACCATTTGCCAGTGCATGGCCGTCGTTGTCGCGATGAAGCCGCCGCGCGTGTGTGTGTGCCTCAAGCTAATACGCCACGTAGCACGCAATGAACGACCTACGAGCGAGCGGACCGCCGGCACGATGGAAGTAGAGGTGTTTCAGGTATTTTCGGAGTCGGGAATGTCGAATGTCGCGCCACTTTTGCGATTCTTCATCTGTTTCGGTCCTTTTCGGATGCGTTAGGCTGGTTTTGGAGAAAAGGTCCGAAAACCCCATCCAGAATTGTGGTACAGCGCTGTGTGTGTACTAGCCAGCCAGGACAAGTCTGGCTAGGGCCAACAAGTTCATGACTTTTCGACTGCGTTTGGGCACTGCTTCCAACACGGTGCTTACTTCCCTATCGTGTTGGGCTATTAGTATTCCACGACCCAACGACCCACGACCCAATCCACGACCCACGACCCAATCCACGACCCAAATCGGAAATAGCGCATTGCGACTTGAGACGGCCTACCGTAATGACTATTCTTGGTAGACAGAGACGGCAGAAAGGTCAAACGGCAACTGCGGCTAAGAATTATGGAATTTCTCGTGATCGCCTGTATGTAGAGGACTGAAAATTGTACAGTGGGTAGAATTTTATGATGGACATGTTTGTGTTAAGAAACACATTCTTCACTTCTGCACATAATTTTTTGCATTCTGTGCATAAACTATTTCGACATAGGTGCGATTGCTCGTCAACCTTGTGAAGGATACTTCTGCTGTGATTTGAGGATTGAGGGGGAGGGGGGGGGGGGGTCCAGAGGGCCAAAGTCGAGTTCCAAAATTGCTCTGAAAAACAGCATAAGATGCCCAAAAAGTGAAAATAATACCTTATTTCATCCTATTTTTCATGGAGAATACCTCAAAAGATGGAGAACTTTCAATGGCTACCCAGCGCTTCAGAAGTATTTATTTGGTGACGTTTCGCTGGCTTTCTAGCCAGCTTCCTCAGGCCAAAACCCAATCACTTCAGTATTTGCGTAATAACCCAGCTGAGGAAGCTGGCTGGAAAGCCAGCTAAACGTCGCCAAATAAATACTTCTGAAGCGCTGGGTAGCCATTGAAAGTTCTCCATGTATGATGCAGCGCCTTGAACCATTTAAAGATCTACCTCAAAAGATTCAACTGTTCAATGATAACACTGCCGGTGAATACTTTGACAGTTTTCAAGCTGATATGCAGAAAATTTCCTACACTTTGCTGCTTTATCCAGGGGGGGGGGGGGGGGGTTAAAACGACAACAAGAACAAGATTCCCGTTCCGGTTGGTCCAAGATTGGGGGAGGGGGGTAGTAGTTACATTCCTAGCAACAAATTTTGGACTGCGGTGCAATTTTTGAGCAATTTCCTAAAGGAAG
This sequence comes from Linhomoeus sp. GSCO2_2, assembly GCA_030248115.1. NCBI lineage: Eukaryota > Metazoa > Nematoda > Chromadorea > Monhysterida > Linhomoeidae > Linhomoeus > Linhomoeus sp. GSCO2_2. Next base: position 50,667 of record JASAMZ010000662.1, on the reverse strand, counting down.
GATTCGTGTTCAGCGTCGTCGAAAAGCTCGAGACAAGTGAAAACTCAATTTTGCAAATTTGACCCAATTAAAAATTTGGCTGGGGTGCAGCACCTAAAAATTGTCAAGGCACATCGTCGACGCTGAACACGTTGCTTCGGTCACTTTGCCGCTAAAGGAGTGATTTCCAGCCCAAAATTCCACCCAAGGTCGAAAATCCCAGTTTTCCACTCAGGACCCAGCACCTTTGCCACTGCGGATCTCCCAAAAAACAAAAGCAATCTTGGCAATCTTGGTCTCGATCGAAAGGCCATACAAGTCTCCAAGTCAGAGTAGAAATCAGTGAGGGTCCACCATCGCAAACTCGAGTTATGATTTTTAAAGGCTGGAAATATTTTTGAAATTCAAGTTTTTACCATACTCCCGTGGCGGACCACCTAGGGAGCCCGTTCCAGTCCCGCTTCGTAAAGCATCTGAAGGACTACAACATGCCCAAAAATCACCAAAATCGATCCACTTTTGCGAAAGTTATGGCCTGATTATTTTACTTACTTGGCAAAAATTCCGAAATTCAGGGGACTTCATAAAGATTCACAGCATTATAATCTGCACCCCAGAAACCCATGGTGCAACGCAAATTCGTTGCGTCTGTCATTTTCAGTTTCTGCCGCCTCTGTCTACTCAAAATAGTCATACGGTAGGTCTTCTCAAGTCGCAATGCGCTTTTTCTGATTTGGGTCGTGGATTGGGTCGTGGGTCGTGGATTGGGTCGTGGGTCGTTGGGTCGTGGAATACTAATAGCCTCGTGTTGCACGTGTCTGTTCCAGCTCGGTGCAAAGATGGGCCGTTGTACGTTCACGTTCCAGCGCATGTTGCCAGTACTGTTGGCGTTTTGCCGAGACGAAATCGCTGCGCGCCCCATCCAGCAGATCCACCACATAGCCAGGCTTAGGTCTCCCGTGGTGTTGTGACGTCACTCGCGTCTCTTCTGGGAGGGAGTGAAGGAGCGAGCGCGCGGTGCCCCGCAGCGCGCGGTGATAGCATCATTTACCTCAGTACCGTGTACAGGTGTATGGGTGTGTGTACAGGTGTGTACACCTCAGTACCGAAAAGTTCAGCTTCAGTGGGTGGTTTAAGCCAATCGGCGGAGTGCCACGTTGACACTCGCGGAGTGTCACGTTTAACTAGTCTCCTCTCGTATGTCGATTGCATGTGCGCCTTGTTGTTGCGTCCGTACACAGTTCGCCACTCGATTGGGCGCTCTCTCCTGTTCTCTCGCCAGTTTACGAATGAGCCGTTGGTAATAGTCGAAAAGCAGCTTCCTGAATTCTCATTCTAGCAGGTCGAAACAGGAATCTGAGAACGACGCCAACCGTTCGCCACCGCCTTTAAGTGCTGCTGACCTCAGTCGTATAACCCATTGGGGTGCCACATCTGTGGCTCCCAACAGTTCTATCTCGTCGCCGAAAATGGAATCCCAAACCGCCGCCAATACTCTTGGAGAAGCTTCCAAGAATTGGAAGCTGGCCTGCAGCCAGCACGGAAGTTGGCATTTTAACACTGAGTAGGCCTCAAATATGGCAAAAAATGTGCAAATCTATATTCTAGAGCGCAGCTGCCTCTGCAGCACCTGCACGGGCGTCGACACCATGAACTCGCTGTCGCAGGCCTCCATCTCCAAGGGGAGCGCGTTTGCCGCGGCCAAGTACAACGGGCCCTGCCCCATACAACGGGCTCGGTAAGGCACTATCAGCCCAGGTTCAAGTCTAAGAAACTGTAGAATCTCCGTTCAGACATGCCGCAGTGCTACTGCGGCCCCAAGGGCCAGGAGGAGCCGATGAAGACGACGGAATCGGTGGCCAAAGGTCTAGTTTTGCTGTACAGATTATAAGTTTCCAGTCAGATTATAAACCTAAGGATAAGTTCCACTATGCCAATGAATTTCAGCCATCATCAAGTCGCTGGAGAAGAAGAGCGAGAGCGACAACAGCAACCCCAAGAAGCCGACCTAGAGCAAAGAAGAAGAATGTTTGATTGTGTTTGCCGGTTTGAAGATGATTGTTTGCCGGTTTGAAGATGCGGCTCGGTCGTTGTGTTTTGCTTTGGCGTAGTGTAGTATTCTAGAAATAGCTGCGGCGCTTACGCCTTTCGGCAGCGGGGTCAAATTCGCTTGTCGCTTGATAGCTTTGTGCGGCGCGCGCGCGCGTAGAATTGTTGTCACAGAGTGAACAGCGGTTGTAATCGAGCATTTTACCCAATTTAGGGTAAATCGTGCGACGCGGCGAGGCGCCCATTTTTTCGCCCGGCCTCAGCCGGGCGAACCCTATCAAGAGCTCTGCGTGCGTACGTACGTACGTACGTACCGTAGAATTACCTAACTTTGGGCCGTCCCTAACTTTGGGCCACCACGAAAAAATACTTTTAGTTTTGTCTGTATATGGCAGGAGACATAAGGAAACAGGCTGAAAGATGGCAGTTTGTCGCACCTCACTACTCGCTAGCTAACGAACATAGTTTTCCCACTGTAACTAGTTAAACTGACTACGATTTTGGGGTTAAACAGGGCATGCCACTTTTGAGTGCATGTTGCGGTGAAGCGAATAACTTATCGTCTGGCCACGTCACAATCGTGATTCTTCCACTGCTAATGGAAAACATGTCTGGGAACATCTTCTGGAAATTTCGGCGAAAAATATTTACCAATCGGGCTACAATTCACTTATTTGTGGATTTTTTCACGATTTTGCCTAACTTTAGGCCAGGGCAACAACAGTCGTAAAGACGCCCCCTTACTCTGCCCCTGCGCGGCCAGACTTACTGCCCTTCCTTTTCCACCCCAATTGCAACAGAGCCGGCAGGCCTTACTTGCACGTATAGGCGTAAGGCGGCGCTGGGCTAGGATACAATACGCTGAGAGCCCCTTTCCCTCTAACGTCCACTCTGTGGCCCCTTGCGCAATGCGCAACTTTCGCCGCCGAGCGCGCGCAGTCCGATCAGCCCCCTCCCACCTCACCCCCCCCCCCCCCCCTTCCCCACTACACCAGCCCAGTCCATCGGCCGCAAATAATTACGTGCCGCGCCGTTTTCGTAATTGGCTTTAGAGGTGAGAATAACAATGTCGGCAAACCAGCCGTTGGCTCTCAAGCGGCGATACAAAGGGTACAGCGTGCCACTCGAGCTGGTACTGGAACAAATTCAGAATGGAGAACTGTCAGAACGAAAGGCTGCGAAGCTGTACGACATCCCGCGCAGCACCCTTCAGAATAAGAAGTATGGCAATCACGAGAAGAAGCCGGGTCGCCAGGCGGCCTTCACTCACGAAGAGGAGCAGATGTTTGAGAACTACATCATTCTCAGACAGAAAGGGAACTACGCCATGACGCCAAAGGAACTCCAAGACTTCGTTGAAATCTATCTGCAAAAGTCAGGCAAAACCGGCGACAGTCGCTTCATTGACAACCGACCTGGCTACAAATGGGCGAGGAACTTCATTCAACGCCACTCCAAGCTGTCAGTGCGAAAGCCGACGAACATTACGCGCAACAGAGCGCAAGTCAAGGTGGAACAGATCAACGCGTTCTTTGATCGGCTGGAGTCAGCATTCGAAGGCGAAGAACTTCCACCGAGCAACATCTTCAATTTCGACGAAACGGCTATGGTGGACGACCCAGGGAATGAAGCGGTCATCGCAGAAAAAGGTCTGGTGCAGATATGCAAGTTGCCGTTTTGTACTTGTAAGTTCGCTCATTTCTTTTACTCTTCCAGGTGCCAAACACGTTCGCACTGTTCTGCAGTCGAGCAAGTTGTCAGTGTCAACGATGTTTTGCGCCGCGGCAGATGGCACGTTGTTGCCACCGTATATAGTCTGGGAGGCAAAGAAGTCTCACGCCAAGTGGGAGGAGGGACGGCCAGTTGGCCCTCCCCTGTGCACGTGCTCTAGCTGTCGCACAGGAGCGAAATTTGCGGCCACAAACAGCGGCTGGTTCGATGGATTCACTTTCACAGAGTGGTTCAAATCCATTTTTCTTCCGCATGCTGAGCGGCTCATGCTTTCGACAGGTAACTCAATTCTGCAGATTTAACTCTGTTTGAAACACACTTGAAATTAGCGAGTCCCGTAGGGAGTTCCAAAGGATAGCTTGGGTTACGGTACAGTACTTGCGCGTTAGGTGGACAATTCAATGCGTTAGGTGGCCTCTACAATTCAGGCAAGAAAGTGGCACTGTTTGGCGACAACCTTGCCAGCCATTTCACCCCTGCAGTGGTTGAGTTGGTGGAGAAGCATGGCATTCACTACTTCACGCTGCCTCCACACACCACGTCGACTTGCCAGCCGCTTGACGTTGCATTCTTTCGACCTCTGAAAGCGAAGTGGCGCCAAGTACTGGCCGACTGGAAACGCAGAACCCTCGCCGTAGGCCTTCCCAAGGCTGCGTTTGCAAGCCTCCTTCGGGAGACTCTTATTACCATGCAGAATTCAATCCACGACAGTGTGCGGTCTGGTTTCCGCGCTTGCGGCATTTGCCCTCTCAATCGTGAAGAGGTGGGGACAGGTCACTCACTGCTGTGAGAAGACGGGTTTGTATCTGAATGATTAATAGAGGTTTGTTGTTATTTTAGGTGCTCAAAAGAATGCCTGAGCGACAGTGTGCTGAGATGGCGAATAAGGAGTCGCCCGGAATTACTGAAATTACAGCTGCTGTGCTTGCGTCCATAGAGGAGGTTTCTAAGACAACGCCAAAGGCTGCACCAAGAAGGAAGAAAATGACTGCTGAACCAGGCGAGGCGATTCGGATGCATCACCTGCAGAATGGGGCAACAATGGTATGCGGATCCAGTAGGAGGACGTCAGTCTTTGGAGAGGGTTGCAAGTGTTTGGTTGCAGGCAGCGAACAAGGAAAATGTCGATCCAGAGCAGGTCGACACCTCGTCTGCCTTGGCGGATCCTGTCGCAGTGGATCCTGTGCAACTTGTGTCACAATCGCCCACCTTCAGTCAGTTGGACTGGCAACAGGAAGATGTGAGTTGCTTTTCATTTTCAACCCACACTGCATACTCGCGTCAATACAGGGGCTCCTCCACGTATGGCTTGTTCAGGTAGCTCCTATGGACTTCATTGACGATCAGATGGATCGAAATGGCGATCGAGCTGAAGCGGGGCCCAGCTCGCTCTTCACAGTTCTCCAAGCAAACAGTGTGTTGGAGTCTACCAACCTTGTGGTAAGCAGTCTGTGCGAGAGAGAGAGAGAGAGAGAGAGAGAGAGAGAGAGAGAGAGAGAGAGAGAGAGAGAGAGAGAGAGAGAGAGAGACACTGAGAGAGAGAGAGAGAGAGAGAGAGAGAGAGAGAGAGAGAGAGAGAGAGAGAGAGAGAGAGAGAGAGAGAGAGAGAGAGAGAGAGAGAGAGAGAGAGAGAGAGAGAGAGAGAGAGAGAGAGAGAGAGAGAGAGAGAGAGAGAGAGAGAGAGAGAGAGAGAGAGAGAGAGAGAGAGAGAGCGCCTATGTAGCTCTGAAGTTTGAAGCAAGTTCTTGAAGTGTTTTCAGCAAGCGGGTGTGGCGGTGGAGCCGAGCCTCAGTGGAGTTTCCTGTCCCGTGGAGCTCCCTCAGCGGTTCCCAGTGGGAACCTATCTGGTTCTCAAGCCAGACATAGACTATTGCGTGGAGTACAGCCTGAGCCCAATGAAGCTACCCTGGGTAGCAAGGGTCAGACACTCACTGAATTCGGATGGGTGTCTTGGAGTGGTATACCTGTCTGGATCTTTGGATGGTCCATGGTTCGTTCCCACTTCTGCACCTGTCGAGACCGTCCACCACAGCAGCGTCATTCTCTACGGGTTTGGCCTCAAGAAGGACAGCAAGCATCTCTACCAGAAGACGGTCAAAGAGGTGGGTTAGAGACGACAGCGGTTGCCAATCTGTGTGGCTGTGCGACCTAGTTTCTGTATTAGCTCAAAACGTATTCTTTTTAGGTGCATGAACAGATGGAACCGTTCGAGAACGAGTTCCAACAAAGACGACTGGCGGTTGAAGAAGATCTGCCTCTGAGCACTGTTTGCAGACTGAGAAACTAATAGATGAACTACTGTCCCTTTATTTGTTGGCGTATATATCGTTTGTGACACTTGATGTGCTGAGTGTGGTGAATTACGACGACCGTTGTTGAATTGGGCACTGGCCACCCCGACTGGAAAGGACCATCCTCTGTGTAACCACTTTGAATATCCGCGCGAGAGTATTGACACAACTGAGCTGGTATCGATTTGCGTAGTCTGACAGTGGCGTCGCCTGGTGGGCAGCAGGCGAAACTAGACGGAAATGTGGCCCAAAGTTAGGAAGAGAGGCCGCCTATGCTTCACTGTGTGAAGACGGGTGGCCCAAAGTTGGGAAAGTGTGTCCCAACTTTGGGCCGTTTTAAATCTAAAATAATTCTAAATTTGTAAACGTTAGACACTCCATCTTTGAACCACTGGTGCGCAATAGATCACAGTACGTTCCTTCAAATGCTCGACTCTTTAGGGCAAAGAACGAAGGAGTTATTCTTGAAAAACATGAAAAGTGGCCCAAAGTTAGGTCATTCTACGGTACGTACGTGCGTACGTGCGTACGTGGGTCACGCTCGCTTCGGGCTTAATAACTCGCTCGTCTGACGTCGTAGGGTGGAGTTTGAGACATCGTCGAGTAGCCTGCGGACTCCTCTAGCCATCTGAGTAGTCGAAACCAAAATAAGTTTTCAAAATCGCGCGCTACAGTATCTCAAAGTGGGGTCCATTTTAAGACAAAACTTGTCCGAACCTAGTCAAATCGCACATGAAAATGAAGCGCTCGAGCTCCTGAGCACGAATTCGACAACTAAAAGTTTTAAAAGTTTAAGCAGAGCGCTACAGTAACCAAAACGCGTCAGAAAGTGGTAATTTTGGCATAGTCGCAGGCTCTATAACTCGCTCGCCTGACGTCGTAAGAAGGAGTTTGAGACATCGTCGAGTAGCCCGCGGACTCCTCTAGCTTCTAAGTAGTCGAAACTAAAACAAGTTTTCAAATTCGAGCGCTACAGTATCCCAAAGTGGGGTCCATTTTAAGACAAAAGTTGACCGAATTTGGTCAAATCGCATATCAAAATGAAGCGCTCGAGCTTCTGAGCACGAATCTAACAACAAAAAGGTTCAAAAGTTTAAACATAGCGCTACAGTAGCCAAAACGCGTCCAAAACTAAAGTTCCTGACGTGGCTTTTTTTAAATTATAGTTTTAAAACACATTTTCTTGCTGTAAAGAATTTAACCCGGGCGACCCCAATGTTGCGTAGCAAGACCACTTCAATAAGAGAGGTCGTGAGAAGACTCGAGAGGTTACACGAACACGGAAAGGGCCTCGCTACAAGCTCAGTCCAAGTACAAAGCTCAAACCCTCTCCGCTTTTTAAAAGAGACTTGTTCTCCCCAATGGGGACCCACTGTGCCCTGTGTGACAACCCTCCCCGCTCTCCCAAATAGACAAGGTGCGTCCGCTGATATTTGCCTCATTCCGCCGTAGTGGCATACTCAAGTGCACACGATCGCTCGCTACTGTACCTGTCGTTATATTCCGCAACTTTGGCGCCGTATCCTCCGTCACTTTAGGTAGGCGTAACTGTTGAAGTCGTAGTGTTTTGATTCGTCACCTAGCATCTCAGATGTTCGCGTTATTGTAGCCGCCGTATTCTCTGCTGCTTACAGTTCATACGTAGTTCTGTGCTTCTTTCTCTTTCCCCTACTGTTGCTAGTGCGAATCGAGAATTTCAACTTGGCTCTATTGGTGTGCGCGCCATGCTCTGTTTGTTCGCTTGTCATCCTTGCCACAGTTGGCGCGCCGATGTTCATCTTGCTTTCCATAGTAGTGGCTGGCGCGATATAGAAGAGTCGCCTTGCGATGGAGAAAGAATCGCACCGCACTGGCATGCGCAACACCATAGTTTGTGGTTGAAAAACCCTCTTGGAGAGAACAATAGGCTGACGAATACGCATCAAAGAGGAATGAAATGAATCAAAGGAGAAGATCACGAGGGTTTCGGACACCTTTTGGGACAGTTGGGCTTCCTGTGGCCCCTTTTGCCGCAAATTTTGCATTGATTAGGCGGATGGGCGGCGGCTCGTCACAGCGCATCGATCCAAAGAAGACTTCCTTTACTCCGCTTATGGTCCTGCTTCGTGGATAGAAGTCCGTTTTCCCTTGCAATGTACACACCGTGCTCGGCGTATGTGAGTTGGGTCCTGGATCCGTGCTCATCACAGTCTCTGGAGCAGATTATCTCGAGCAGGAGTGGATATCGAGAGTTGCGATGTTATACATTTTTGCTCCGCTTATGGTCCTGCTTCGTGGATAGAAGTCCGTTTTCCCTTGCAATGTACACACCGTGCTCGGCGTATGTGAGTTGGGTCCTGGATCCGTGCTCATCACAGTCTCTGGAGCAGATTATCTCGAGCAGGAGTGGATATCCAGAGTTGCGATGTTATACATTTTTACTCCCCCTATGGTCCTGCTTAGGGGATAGAAGTCCGTTTTCCCTTGCAATGTACACAGCGTGCTCGGCATATGTGAGTTGGGTCCCGGATCCGTGCTCATCACAGTCTCTGGAGCAGATTATCTCGAGCAGGAGTGGATATCCAGATTTGCGATGTTATACATTTTTACTCCCCCTATGGTCCTGCTTAGGGGATAGAAGTCCGTTTTCCCTTGCAATGTACACAGCGTGCTCGGCATATGTGAGTTGGGTCCAGGATCCGTGCTCATCACAGTCTCTGGAGCAGATTATCTCGCGCAGGAGTGGATATCCAGAGTTGCGATCTTATACATTTTTACTCCCCTTATGGTCCTGCTTAAGGGATAAGAGTCCGTTTTCCACTGCAGTGTACACAGCGTGCTCGGCGTATGTGAGTTGGGTCCCAGATCCGTGCTCATCACAGTCTCTGGAGCAGATTATCTCGCGCAGGAGTGGATATCCAGAGTTGCGATCTTATACATTTTTACTCCCCTTATGGTCCTGCTTAAGGGATAAGAGTCCGTTTTCCACTGCAGTGTACACAGCGTGCTCGGCGTATGTGAGTTGGGTCCCGGATCCATGCTCAGCACAGTCTCTGGAGCGGATTATCTCGAGCAGGAGTGGATATCCAGATTTGCGATCTTATACATTTTTACTCCGCTTATGGTCCTGCTTGGTGGAAAGAAGTCCGTTTTCCCTTGCAATGTACACACCGTGCTCGGCGTATGTGAGTTGGGTCCTGGATCCGTGCTCATCACAGTCTCTGGAGCATATTATCTCGAGCAGGAGTGGATATCCAGAGTTGCGATGTTATACATTTTTACTCCGCTTATGGTCCTGCTTCGTGGATAGAAGTCCGTTTTCCCTTGCAATGTACACACCGTGCTCGGCGTATGTGAGTTGGGTCCTGGATCCGTGCTCATCACAGTCTCTGGAGCAGATTATCTCGAGCAGGAGTGGATATCCAGAGCTGCGATGTTATACATTTTTACTCCCCCTATGGTCCTGCTTAGGGGATAGAAGTCCGTTTTCCCTTGCAATGTACACAGCGTGCTCGGCATATGTGAGTTGGGTCCCGGATCCGTGCTCATCACAGTCTCTGGAGCAGATTATCTCGAGCAGGAGTGGATATCCAGAGCTGCGATGTTATACATTTTTACTCCCCCTATGGTCCTGCTTAGGGGATAGAAGTCCGTTTTCCCTTGCAATGTACACAGCGTGCTCGGCATATGTGAGTTGGGTCCCGGATCCGTGCTCATCACAGTCTCTGGAGCAGATTATCTCGAGCAGGAGTGGATATCCAGAGTTGCGATGTTATACATTTTTTCGCCGCGCCTCAGCGCGGCGAGGTGTATATATACGGTTGACAATGTCTGTGTGTGTGTGTGTGTCTGTCTGTGTGTCTGTGTTTCCGTGGCACCGAAGTAAAATGTGTGACATATGTGGTCAAGTAGACTCGAGGTCGCTGAGTACGGATCCGATGTCCGTTTCTGTTGCTAATTTCGCATTTTCGAGATATTCGCAATTAAAATTCGAAAATGTCGAAAATCGACTTTTTCGTCTGATGCGCTAGCCGCGAAGTTTCTTCAGAAATGGAAGGAGCATGGACCACGGATAATTTGTAACACAAAAGAAATTATTTGCAGATGTGGAATGTAATAGAAATACGCGATTATTTGTCAAAAATTGCATAAATTGACTAAATTACAACGTCATTTGACGAATGACGAATGTGAATGCAGAAATGGAAAGGTCGTATGCCGATAAGAATTTGTGACATAGTTTTGAAGTTTTAAAAAATTGCAATTTCGAGATATTTTCAATCAAAATAGAAAATGTCGAAAATCGACTTTTTCATCTGATGATATAGCGGCGAAAATTCTTCGGAAATGGAAAGAGTATAGACTGCGGATAATTTGTAACGCAAGAGAAATTTTTTGCAAATGTGGAATTTAATAGAAATACGTGATTATTTTTCAAAATTCCATAAATCAACAAAAGAGAACATCGTATTTTTTACGAATGTGAACGCAGAAATGGTAAGGCCGTATGCCAATAAGAATTTGTGACGTAGTTTTACAGTTTCAATTAATTTCAATTTCGAGATATTTGGAATTAAAATTCAAGAAAATTTCAAAATCAAGATTTTTGTCTGATGGCCAGAACAGCTGTTTATTGATGAATGTGCACTCGGAAACAGAAATGCGTACGCAGAAAACAGGAATTCGCTCGCACCAAACTTTTGGCAAGTTTTTTTGTTGGATGTGACGTTTTTACACAGGTAGGAAACATCAGATAAATGGCGTCGTATCATGCCGATAACATATAGCGAACGCGGCGATATCACTGAGCTTCAGATCAGCTGTACAGACAACCGTATCATGGGGATAGGTGCACTTGGCATTAAGGTACACATTCTCAAGACACTTCCTCCAGATGCGGCTAACGATGTGTACAAAGTTCACTATACTGTTCACCAAATTTTGACAGACACAAAGTATAGGTTGAACTTTTTACACACACAGCTTGTTACTCCCCCTATGGTCCTGCTTAGGGGATAGAAGTCCGTTTTCCCTTGCAATGTACACAGCGTGCTCGGCATATGTGAGTTGGGTCCCGGATCCGTGCTCATCACAGTCTCTGGAGCAGATTATCTCGCGCAGGAGTGGATATCCAGAGTTGCGATCTTATACATTTTTACTCCCCTTGTGGTCCTGCTTAAGGGATAAGAGTCCGTTTTCCACTGCAGTGTACACAGCGTGCTCGGCGTATGTGAGTTGGGTCCCGGATCCGTGCTCATCACAGTCTCTGGAGCAGATTATCTCGCGCAGGAGTGGATATCCAGAGTTGCGATCTTATACATTTTTACTCCCCTTATGGTCCTGCTTAAGGGATAAGAGTCCGTTTTCCACTGCAGTGTACACAGCGTGCTCGGCGTATGTGAGTTGGGTCCCGGATCCGTGCTCAGCACAGTTTCTGGAGCGGATTATCTCGAGCAGGAGTGGATATCCAGATTTGCGATCTTATACATTTTTACTCCGCTTATGGTCCTGCTTGGTGGAAAGAAGTCCGTTTTCCCTTGCAATGTACACAGCGTGCTCGGCGTATGTGAGTTGGGTCCTGGATCCGTGCTCATCACAGTCTCTGGAGCATATTATCTCGAGCAGGAGTGGATATCCAGAGTTGCGATGTTATACATTTTTACTCCGCTTATGGTCCTGCTTCGTGGATAGAAGTCCGTTTTCCCTTGCAATGTACACACCGTGCTCGGCGTATGTGAGTTGGGTCCTGGATCCGTGCTAATCACAGTCTCTGGAGCAGATTATCTCGAGCAGGAGTGGATATCCAGAGCTGCGATGTTATACATTTTTACTCCCCCTATGGTCCTGCTTAGGGGATAGAAGTCCGTTTTCCCTTGCAATGTACACAGCGTGCTCGGCATATGTGAGTTGGGTCCCGGATCCGTGCTCATCACAGTCTCTGGAGCAGATTATCTCGAGCAGGAGTGGATATCCAGAGTTGCGATGTTATACATTTTTTCGCCGCGCCTCAGCGCGGCGAGGTGTATATATACGGTTGACAATGTCTGTGTGTGTGTGTGTGTCTGTCTGTGTGTCTGTGTTTCCGTGGCACCGAAGTAAAATGTGTGACATATGTGGTCAAGTAGACTCGAGGTCGCTGAGTACGGATCCGATGTCCGTTTCTGTTGCTAATTTCGCATTTTCGAGATATTCGCAATTAAAATTCGAAAATGTCGAAAATCGACTTTTTCGTCTGATGCGCTAGCCGCGAAGTTTCTTCAGAAATGGAAGGAGCATGGACCACGGATAATTTGTAACACAAAAGAAATTATTTGCAGATGTGGAATGTAATAGAAATACGCGATTATTTGTCAAAAATTGCATAAATTGACTAAATTACAACGTCATTTGACGAATGACGAATGTGAATGCAGAAATGGAAAGGTCGTATGCCGATAAGAATTTGTGACATAGTTTTGAAGTTTTAAAAAATTGCAATTTCGAGATATTTTCAATCAAAATAGAAAATGTCGAAAATCGACTTTTTCATCTGATGATATAGCGGCGAAAATTCTTCGGAAATGGAAAGAGTATAGACTGCGGATAATTTGTAACGCAAGAGAAATTTTTTGCAAATGTGGAATTTAATAGAAATACGTGATTATTTTTCAAAATTCCATAAATCAACAAAAGAGAACATCGTATTTTTTACGAATGTGAACGCAGAAATGGTAAGGCCGTATGCCAATAAGAATTTGTGACGTAGTTTTACAGTTTCAATTAATTTCAATTTCGAGATATTTGGAATTAAAATTCAAGAAAATTTCAAAATCAAGATTTTTGTCTGATGGCCAGAACAGCTGTTTATTGATGAATGTGCACTCGGAAACAGAAATGCGTACGCAGAAAACAGGAATTCGCTCGCACCAAACTTTTGGCAAGTTTTTTTGTTGGATGTGACGTTTTTACACAGGTAGGAAACATCAGATAAATGGCGTCGTATCATGCCGATAACATATAGCGAACGCGGCGATATCACTGAGCTTCAGATCAGCTGTACAGACAACCGTATCATGGGGATAGGTGCACTTGGCATTAAGGTACACATTCTCAAGACACTTCCTCCAGATGCGGCTAACGATGTGTACAAAGTTCACTATACTGTTCACCAAATTTTGACAGACACAAAGTATAGGTTGAACTTTTTACACACACAGCTTGTTACTCCCCCTATGGTCCTGCTTAGGGGATAGAAGTCCGTTTTCCCTTGCAATGTACACAGCGTGCTCGGCATATGTGAGTTGGGTCCCGGATCCGTGCTCATCACAGTCTCTGGAGCAGATTATCTCGCGCAGGAGTGGATATCCAGAGTTGCGATCTTATACATTTTTACTCCCCTTGTGGTCCTGCTTAAGGGATAAGAGTCCGTTTTCCACTGCAGTGTACACAGCGTGCTCGGCGTATGTGAGTTGGGTCCCGGATCCGTGCTCATCACAGTCTCTGGAGCAGATTATCTCGCGCAGGAGTGGATATCCAGAGTTGCGATCTTATACATTTTTACTCCCCTTATGGTCCTGCTTAAGGGATAAGAGTCCGTTTTCCACTGCAGTGTACACAGCGTGCTCGGCGTATGTGAGTTGGGTCCCGGATCCGTGCTCAGCACAGTCTCTGGAGCGGATTATCTCGAGCAGGAGTGGATATCCAGATTTGCGATCTTATACATTTTTACTCCGCTTATGGTCCTGCTTGGTGGAAAGAAGTCCGTTTTCCCTTGCAATGTACACAGCGTGCTCGGCGTATGTGAGTTGGGTCCTGGATCCGTGCTCATCACAGTCTCTGGAGCATATTATCTCGAGCAGGAGTGGATATCCAGAGTTGCGATGTTATACATTTTTACTCCGCTTATGGTCCTGCTTCGTGGATAGAAGTCCGTTTTCCCTTGCAATGTACACACCGTGCTCGGCGTATGTGAGTTGGGTCCTGGATCCGTGCTAATCACAGTCTCTGGAGCAGATTATCTCGAGCAGGAGTGGATATCCAGAGCTGCGATGTTATACATTTTTACTCCCCCTATGGTCCTGCTTAGGGGATAGAAGTCCGTTTTCCCTTGCAATGTACACAGCGTGCTCGGCATATGTGAGTTGGGTCCCGGATCCGTGCTCATCACAGTCTCTGGAGCAGATTATCTCGAGCAGGAGTGGATATCCAGAGTTGCGATGTTATACATTTTTTCGCCGCGCCTCAGCGCGGCGAGGTGTATATATACGGTTGACAATGTCTGTGTGTGTGTGTGTGTCTGTCTGTGTGTCTGTGTTTCCGTGGCACCGAAGTAAAATGTGTGACATATGTGGTCAAGTAGACTCGAGGTCGCTGAGTACGGATCCGATGTCCGTTTCTGTTGCTAATTTCGCATTTTCGAGATATTCGCAATTAAAATTCGAAAATGTCGAAAATCGACTTTTTCGTCTGATGCGCTAGCCGCGAAGTTTCTTCAGAAATGGAAGGAGCATGGACCACGGATAATTTGTAACACAAAAGAAATTATTTGCAGATGTGGAATGTAATAGAAATACGCGATTATTTGTCAAAAATTGCATAAATTGACTAAATTACAACGTCATTTGACGAATGACGAATGTGAATGCAGAAATGGAAAGGTCGTATGCCGATAAGAATTTGTGACATAGTTTTGAAGTTTTAAAAAATTGCAATTTCGAGATATTTTCAATCAAAATAGAAAATGTCGAAAATCGACTTTTTCATCTGATGATATAGCGGCGAAAATTCTTCGGAAATGGAAAGAGTATAGACTGCGGATAATTTGTAACGCAAGAGAAATTTTTTGCAAATGTGGAATTTAATAGAAATACGTGATTATTTTTCAAAATTCCATAAATCAACAAAAGAGAACATCGTATTTTTTACGAATGTGAACGCAGAAATGGTAAGGCCGTATGCCAATAAGAATTTGTGACGTAGTTTTACAGTTTCAATTAATTTCAATTTCGAGATATTTGGAATTAAAATTCAAGAAAATTTCAAAATCAAGATTTTTGTCTGATGGCCAGAACAGCTGTTTATTGATGAATGTGCACTCGGAAACAGAAATGCGTACGCAGAAAACAGGAATTCGCTCGCACCAAACTTTTGGCAAGTTTTTTTGTTGGATGTGACGTTTTTACACAGGTAGGAAACATCAGATAAATGGCGTCGTATCATGCCGATAACATATAGCGAACGCGGCGATATCACTGAGCTTCAGATCAGCTGTACAGACAACCGTATCATGGGGATAGGTGCACTTGGCATTAAGGTACACATTCTCAAGACACTTCCTCCAGATGCGGCTAACGATGTGTACAAAGTTCACTATACTGTTCACCAAATTTTGACAGACACAAAGTATAGGTTGAACTTTTTACACACACAGCTTGTTACTCCCCCTATGGTCCTGCTTAGGGGATAGAAGTCCGTTTTCCCTTGCAATGTACACAGCGTGCTCGGCATATGTGAGTTGGGTCCCGGATCCGTGCTCATCACAGTCTCTGGAGCAGATTATCTCGCGCAGGAGTGGATATCCAGAGTTGCGATCTTATACATTTTTACTCCCCTTGTGGTCCTGCTTAAGGGATAAGAGTCCGTTTTCCACTGCAGTGTACACAGCGTGCTCGGCGTATGTGAGTTGGGTCCCGGATCCGTGCTCATCACAGTCTCTGGAGCAGATTATCTCGCGCAGGAGTGGATATCCAGAGTTGCGATCTTATACATTTTTACTCCCCTTATGGTCCTGCTTAAGGGATAAGAGTCCGTTTTCCACTGCAGTGTACACAGCGTGCTCGGCGTATGTGAGTTGGGTCCCGGATCCGTGCTCAGCACAGTCTCTGGAGCGGATTATCTCGAGCAGGAGTGGATATCCAGATTTGCGATCTTATACATTTTTACTCCGCTTATGGTCCTGCTTGGTGGAAAGAAGTCCGTTTTCCCTTGCAATGTACACAGCGTGCTCGGCGTATGTGGTGGGGACTTAGCCAAATTTTTGGCCAAAATTTCTTTCCCCTGTAACTTCTGAACGGCTTGACCGAATCCCGCGAAATTTCAATACACAAAATGCGGCGTGAGGGGCTATCCAACGACACCACCCCCGGTTCTCTAGCTGCTACCGTTCCCGAGTAATAAGCCGAGAAGCGTACGACATGAACAAGATAGGTGAAAAATTTGGAGGTTTTCAAGCTATATCTCCAGAACGACGTGACCGATCGAGCTGATTTTTTTACACGTTTTATAACTTAGGACGAGACAACTTGTGTTAAAGTTTCAGCTCAATCGGTCAAGTATTGCCTAATGACCCCTAAGGAAGTGACTCTCTGGAGGGCGCACCTGCGGGGACCAAAGGAAAATGATGAGGGCACTGGCGTGCCCTCATCGATTTACGTTATCAGTTGTGACTCAATTGCAACATCTCTGCACGCCATTTCACGCACCTTTGCCCGCGTCGCCAATTCCCAAGCTGGCGGCGCTCCCATTCTGCTGAGAGAAGGCTTGCTCCAGCATCTGTGTGGCAATCGCCTGCGCCGGCGCCTGTTTCAGTCTGTACAGGCGCTCGGCGAAGTTGGCCCGAGTCCTGTCGAGCTTCTCCAGTGCCAATCTGTCGTCGCCCACCACCCTCTCAACGGTAGTGACCAAGACGCTACCCAGAAGCGCGTAGAGCGTCGCCAGGCCAACCAGCCACACGTGGGGCATGGCCGTCTTCAGCACCTGTTGTGGAAGAGGCACTCAAATCACTACATTACTTTTGATATAGAAAGAGCAGCAAATGTTTTGTAGTTCGCGTCGAGTGGACACGACGAAGACGCCAGTAGGGCGGCCAATAGAAACCTTTAAACTGAAACTTTCAGCTTCAGTTTCAGTCGCAATGAATCAACTGAAACAGCAAAACTGAAAAGAAACTGCGACGCACGCCATAACTGAAGCTAGCAATGGAAACTAAAATGACTGTCTGCTGATCATCCCGAAGCGTTTTGCGCCATGGGTAATACAGTGCAGAGTGGTTTCCATTGGCGTTCCGCCGACGTCGCTAGGTTAACGAACACTAATTGAATTGCTCAACTGATTATTCGGACAGCAGTCGTCACTCACAAGTTGTTTGGTGAATCCGAACTGGCTGGACGACAGCTCGGCCACTCGACAGACGACACTGGTGCCGATGCCGCACATCTTGTCGACTTCTGGATTTGTGATGCTTCCTATGGACCCAGTCACACTCTTTTAAGGCTGAATAGGTTCGTACACCGTGTCTTTCCTTCCTCGGGTACACAAGTTCTTCACTCAGACGATACGCCCCGACACTGCCAACTTCAATCGAGCCAACTTTGCCCTCCAGCGGAGTGGGCCCTGGGGAAATCACCCTATGTGGTTCCCATATTAACGAAGAAGACAGCGTAACCGGCGAGATGGGAAGCGCCTTAGGAGTGGGCAGACGGAGCGCGAGGAAAATGGGAACAGACTAACTGCTTGAGCAACAGATGCAGACAACCTATGGACTTTCCAGTGGATTTAGGCAAGGCACAAGCTGGTAGCCAGACAAGAAAGTTTGCCAGGATACACTGGGTGACCATGCGTTGTAGTTTTATCCTAACCATGGGCGATTACGGCTTCATAAGCTTTTCGTGTACTTCTTGCCCTTCAGAAACATCGGGGTCCTCATAAACGCCATTTCTCTATCGCCAAAAAATTTTGCTATACAGCGCAAATCGTTTCGTCTAAGATTATTGGTGACGCATTTGATTCCGGCAGCAATTTCTTTCTTGTACCGTGGCGGTTGCTTGCTGTGCTGCTGCTGAGGCTGAGTTTGCGAGTGTCACAAGCGTAGTGTGGTTGTGCTCGGCCGCAAAAGCGCTTTCTTACATGCCGCGCCTTACACACACACTTCACCCTTCACCGATATTAAGAAAGCGCACGTTCTGGACGGATCGACTCACCGATCAATGCCATACAGGTTCAACAATACTTTAGAACCTAGAAAGAGAAACTGACACGTAGAGATGTACCTACATCCTGTGAGCCAAACTCCCTGAGGAACTCCATGAACGAACATCGGTACTCAGACTCTCCAGCTCCGGCAGAAACGCAGCGCATCGTCCATTCAGTAGACTTCTCAAGCGGGCGGCAGCTGCCCATCAGCGACGTCATTGGCAGCTGCAGGTGCCTGCTTGCCGTCCACATTCTCCTTCTCCTTCTTTTCCACGTCATTCACATCCTTCTTGGGCTCTTCCACTGGTGGAGGAGGAGAGGCCTCCTGTTGCGTCGTTGCCTGCCTCTTCATCTGGATCTGCTGCACCTTCTGCTGGACGAACTCGGCCCCGCCCTGGTTGGCGACGTAGTAGCCGCCAGCGGCCCCGCAGGCCAGGCCGCAGCACAGGCACAACTGAATGGCAATATCGAAGTTTTGAAAAGAGAGAGCATTCCTCGACCAACGTGAATGAGTCCCATCATTTTGGCTCGATTTCTAAACAGTACTCCGAAACATTTTGGCGACTGTTATGCGTTTCTTGCAAGAGCGGAGTTCATTTCGGCCGTCCATCGTCCATCCTTCACAATTCACTGAAGTTCTACTGTCACGAGGTATATTGGAGCGGCCTTTCAACCTCTAAGGTTCTGTTTGTATTCAACGCTGCGTCTGACCCACTGCGGCAGGGCCAACAGTATCACCGACCAATCCAATGATGACGACGAGCAGGAAGACGACGAAGCCGCCGACGCCGCCGCCGCTGCTGCGTCTCGTCTTGACCTTGGAGGAGCCCGTGAGACCCTTGACGGCGCTCTTCACCTTCTTGCCGCTGCTGCGCGCCTCCCGGGTGAGCAGGCGCTCGCGCCAGCCCAGATCCTTCCACTCATCTTCCTCTTCCGCTGATACTGCAACACAATAAATAGGTCAACAGTGAGCGACAACTAGACAAGGTGTAATGAACTTGGAAATAGCACATGTATAAGTGTAGCTGCCGTTCTGGCACGACATTGTGACACCTGTATTTGAGTAATAACAAGTGAGATTAGAGAAGGGGGAGTGGAAGACCGTAGGTACACAGCAACGATCGTCTGGGCTATATGTTGACGGCAGTCTTGTCGTTGTAAACATTTTTCTAAATTGTTTTGTTATTGTATTGTTCCTCAGCATAGTTTTATAAATTGTTTTGTTATGGTTTTTTTCCACTCGGATTTCGTCAAATTGTTCTTGTTATTGTTAATAACAATCTAAAAACAATTGTACTTAGATTGTTCTTGTGCAGATTGGGCGCAATAAGGCTGAAGTTAGTTAACCAATAATCTCCATCACATCGCAAGAATTGCAATGTGAAGGACAACATATTCTTATATAGCTCCATAATTGCTGAGGATCACAGTATGTTTCAACCTACTTTCGGAACACTATCTACATTACTATGCCAAAGAGGCCTTTTGTCCGTCCGAGTACGCTTGCCTCGCTAGCACTTCGCCACGCGACGCTTCAGCATGCGCTTGCCTCGCTAGCACTTCGCCACGCGACGCTTCAGCATGCACGCGCTAGGAAGCCAGCAGGACGCCAGCGGCGTCCCGCAGAGAAGCTGGCTCGCTTCGATCGATCGACCGCGCCTGCCTTCAACGCAGGCTTTGCCTGAACAGTACGGCAATGCACGGTAGCAGAGCCTTGCAAAAGCGAACAGTGCGGCAGTGAGCGGTACAGCAGAGAACCTTACAATGTGCAATTGCAACAGAGCCGAACAGTACGACAATGCTCGCGCAGGCAATTCTAGCCGCTTCAGCGACTATTTCGCTTGCAACAGGACAGATCTTGCAACAGGACAATCGGCCCGCTCTCTAGCATTTGTATTGCGCGCCGCTTTGTACGGGGCGTTCGCGAGGCAGTTAACGCCATTAGCTTGCAACGGGACAGACTTTCTGCAACAGGACGCTGCAACAGTACAGACGTTACAACAGGATCGTCGCGCGAGGCGACCAGCGCCGTTGGCTCGCAACAGGACAGACTTTTGGGACAGGACAGATTTTGCAACAGGACAAATCTTGCGACAGGGCAGATCTTGCAACCGGAAAATCTGCCCGCTTTCTATCATTTGTTTTGCGCGGCGCTTTGTACGGCGCGTTCGCGAAGCAGTCAGCGCTGTTGGCTTGCAACAGGACAGACTTTCTGCAACAGGACAAATGTTGCAACTGGCCAAATCTTGCAACAGGACAGACCCTGCAGCAGGAGAGATCTTGCAACAGGACAGACCCTGCAACAGGACAGATCGTGCAACAGGACAGACGTTGCAACAGGACAGATTTTGCAACAGGACAGATCTTGCAACAGGACAAATCTTGCAGCAGGACAGATTTCGCAACAGGACAGATCTTGCAACAGGACAGACCTTGCAACAGGACAGATTTTGCAACAGGACAGGCCTTGCAAGAGGACAGATTTTGCAACAGGACAAATCTTGCAACAGGACAGGTCTTGCAACAGGACAAATGTTGCAAGTGGACAAACCTTGCAACAGGACAGACCCTGCAGCAGGACAGATCTTGCAACAGGACAGACCCTGCAACAGGACAGATCTTGCAACAGGACAGATCTTACAACACGACAGATTTTGCAACAGGACAAATTTTGCAACAGGACAAATCTTGCAACAGGATGGTCGCGCGAGGCGACCAGCACCATTGGCTCGCTACAGGACAGACCTGCAACAGGACAGACCTTCTGCAACAGGACAGATTCTGCAACAGTACACATCTTGCAACAGGACAGATCGTGCAACAGGACAGACCTTGCAACAGGACAGATTTTGCAACAGGACAGATCTTGCAACAGGACAGCCTTGCAACAGGACAGATTTTGCAACAGGACAAATCTTGCAACAGGACAAATCTTGCAGCAGGACAGATTTCGCAACAGGACAGATCTTGCAACAGGACAGACCTTGCACCAGGACAGATTTTGCAACAGGACAGACCTTGCAAGAGGACACATTTTGCAACAGGACAAATCTTGCAACAGGACAGGTCTTGCAACAGGACAAATCTTGCAACAGGACAGACCCTGCAACAGGACAGATCTTGCAACAGGACAGACCTTGCAACAGGACACATCTTGCAACAGGACAAGTCTTACAACAGGACAAATCTTGCAACAGGACAGATCTTGCAACAGGACAGATCTTACAACAGGACAAATCATGCAACAGGACAGATCTTGCAACAGGACAGACGTGGCACAGGATGGTCGCGCGAGGCGACCAGCGCCGTTGGCTCACAACAGGACCGACCTTGCAACGGACAGACCTTGAACAGGACAGATCATGCAACAGGACATTACGGCCATTGACGGCTACATTCCATGCTATTCAGATCTCAGGAATTCTTCTGCAACAGGAAGGAACGGCTAGTAGGTACAATTAAAGAGACTTTCAAAATTGTTTTGTTTTGAAGCCATTCCAGATTGTTATTGTTATTGTTTTGTTCCTGGAAGCAGTGAAACAAATTGTTATTGTTCCTAAATTGTTAACAATTAGTGGTACAAATTGTCAGGTACAATTTGTACCCAGGAACAATCGGCAAGACTGGTTGACGGTAAAGCATTCGTTAGCACGCAGTGTGAATTCTGCAGCTTGAGTGACAAGATTACAGAGCTACATAGGCAGTAGATAGAGAGAGATAGAGGGTTGTTCAAAATCCCCACTAACAAACCATTCGAACACTTCTCTGCAATCGTAACGGAATCAAACGCTCTAACCTGTAGCAACGAAGTAGAAAGCCACAGCCACAAGCAGGCAAACCACGAGTGGCGATCTCATTCTGATCGCAGTTCCTAATGCTGTCTGTTACACTGTCTCTCCTCTGATTAGTGCAGTGCAGGTCGCAAGATCCAACACCCCCTCACCCTCTCTCCAATGCGCGGTGGTATCACGGTTATAGTCGTCGCGAATCGCGATTCGCGCCAATACCACCGAGCGACACATCACATCGTTTGTAGCGCCGCGCGCGCAGCGGCCGACGGCCGCAAGCGCAAAGGACGTCCAGAACGATATCGCTGCCATTGCGCGCCGAACATTCCTCTGCCATTCACATACTTCCACTCCCCCCCCCCCCCCGGCCCCCCCCCCCCCCTTCTCGCCTCGCGTTCGCACGTCGTCCGCCGGTTCTGCGGCGCTAATTATAGCATCGGTAGAACCGGAAAGGGGGCGCGTCCGCATTGAACAAAGCAATTAAACTATGATTCAAAGGCGGGACACATGCACATTTCAAATCGCAATTGAACGGTGTTGAGGTTGACTTTGGGGACGGTTTTGATTGCTCTGTTTTTTCGCCCGGCCTCAGCCGGGCGAACCCCTACGAGAGCTTTTCGTGCGTTCGTGCGTGCGTGCGTACGTCCGTCACGCTCTCATATCTCGGCGTTGGTAAGTCGTAGGAAGGAGATCTTGGACTCTACGGAAAGGTCTCGACTTACTGAGAAACGCGCTAAGAGGTTTCGAAATTCAAAAGTTTGAATTGCGCGCGCTACAGTAACCCGAAGGTCAAAACGTAAAACGGCTCTAACTCGCTCGTCTTACGTCGTAGAGCGGCGTGCTATAAGTCAACTGAAAGGTCTCGACGTGCGCTTTCGCTTGGCATAAAAAAAGTTTTTTAATTACGCAAACACGCACCACGAAAAGCGACATTCTCGCGTTTTTAACGCAGAAATCGCTCTAACTCGCTCAGCGTGCGTCGTAGGGAGATGATCTTGGGTTGGTTGGATAGCTCTCGACTCACTGATCATTTGTTCTTCTATTGGTCGAAACTCAAAAGTTTGAATTTCGGGAGCTACAGTAACCCAAAGGTTTAAAACGGGAAACTTATTTAACTCGCTCGTCTTCCGTCATAGAGAGACGATCTTGAGTTCGTTGAATAGGTTTCGGCACACTGATAATTCCGTTAAGAGAAGTTGAAATTCAAAACTTTGAATTGCGCGCGCAACAGTAGCCCGAATGTCCAAAACGCAAAACGGCTCTAACACGCTCGTCTTTCGTCGTAGAGCGCCGTGCGATAGGTCAACTGAAAGGTCTCGACGTGCTCTTTCACTTGGCGTGAAAAATTTGTTAATTGCGCAAACACGCACCACAAAAAGCGACATTCTCGCGTTTTTAGCATAGAAATCGCCCTAACTCGCTTAGCGTGCGTCGTAGAGAGACGATCTTGAGTTGCTGGATAGCTCTTGACTCACTGATCATTTGTTCTTCTATTGGTCGAAACTCAAAAGTTTGAATTTCGGGAGCTACAGTAACCCAAAGGTTTAAAACGGGAAACTTCTCTAACTCGCTCGTCTTCCGTCGTAGAGAGACGATCTTGAGTTTGTTGAATAGGTTTCGTCACACTAATCATTCCGTTAAGAGAAGTCGAAATTCAAAAGTTTGAATTTGGCGAGCTACAGTAACTCAAAGGTTCAAACAGCAAATCGGCCCTAACTCGCTCGTCTTGCGTTGTAGAGCGGCATTCGTTCGACCGTTTGAAAGCTTACGTTGAGGCAGTTGTTGAACGGTCATTCCTAAAGAAATACTTCTGTTTTTTTAAACCCTTGATTTACGAATAACTTTGTCTGCTAAAAAAATTAGTCCCGGGCGATCCCAATGTTGCCCTGCAACAACCGCTCAGAAATGCGTGTATCTTGCTCAAAAAAATAATCCCGGGCGATCCCAATGTTGCCCTGCAAGAACCCCTCAGAAAGGAGCGTGTCAGAAGTAGCGCATGATTAGTGGACCCCGGGCGGGCGCGCGTCATATCGGAAAGGCTTCGAAATACTTTACAAAAGCATCCACTCTTTTACTCTTCCACTTTAAAACACGCACAAACCACTCTGTATTAATAAAACAACTCAACTTTTTTAAAACAGCTTGTTCATGTCAGTCACACTCGCACTCACTACACTACACGCTATTTGCACAGTCAGATTTTCGTCTGCTTCTACTTCGCATAGCATACGCAGTTTACGCACAACAGAACGAATACCTACCTAGGTAGGTAAAGTAGTTAGGCTTAGGCTATTTACCCAGCCGTTGAGCTATGAGCTCCTGTACGTCCGATATTCCGCGTCGTCCACGCGTACAGCACAATAACGCCACGCGTTTCATAGAACGCTTTAAAAAACTTCAACACATCAATCGTTGATAGGTAGTAATAGCTTTGGTGCTGAGCAGAGCACTCCTCTTGTGTTACGAACCCGGTCAGAGCCTCTGATGGACGGCGCATTTCTCTCCATCATCATTGTCTTGCTGGGTCTCTCCCCTCTGCTGCTCCTTTTGTTCTGGTGCTGTGTCAAACTGACGGCCAACAGAAGCAAGTCATTTTGGTTGTGTTAGCTGTCGATGGGGCACTGATTAGGGGTTCTGTATCAATGCGCCTCTACACTACCTACAGTATACCGCTGTAACATTTCCAACGCCAGAAGTGTTGTGCTCAGCGCCGACACTGTGCTCTGCTCTAAAGGAAGGTCGGCGGTGTAACAAGAACTTGAATTACTGCCAAATGATTCAAGCCCGTCGAGTCTACCCACTCAACTGTATTACTTCATACTACCTTAGGCTAAACCGAATGACAGTAACATTTGGCTAAGGTTACTAAAGGTCTATTGCCCCGTCACGGGGCCCCCGTGTAGTTCAGCCAGCCCTTGCCCTATCCTATCTCACTTCAGTTGCGCAGCGAGAAAGGCTGTCAGACCTCAGTCGGGCCAGAGAGGGAAGTGTGTCAAGCTGGAGCGTGTCAGGCGGCTCCTTCATCTGGCACAGCACCAGTGACGCTACCAATGTCTACGGAAAAGGACTGCCAGTGGTTCGGCTGCAACTGACCGAAAACGACGCTTCAGTAGACGGCTACCACGCCAGAAGGCTGCCCTCGTACGCCGACGCGGTGAAGGTGTAGAAGAACGAAACGAACGGTTCACCGACAAAGGAGCGACAGACAAAGGAGCCACGGACAGAGGAGCGACGCCAAAGGAGCGACGCGACAAAGGAGCGACACGACAAAGGCGCGACGGACAAAGGAGCGACAGCTCAAACTTCAATTTGTCAGCCAGTTATAAGCTTTGGCTCTCAGAAATGGTTGGGTCTGAATAAGTGCCCCCAAATTCTGAATGAGTGCCCCCAAATTCTGAATGAGCGCCCCCAAATTCTGAGTGCCCCCAGGACCCAGAGGTGCGCTACTACTACGGCCGTGTGAGTAACCTGTTGGGCACAGCCGGCCTAAGCAGGAGGTGAATTCGATGGAGGAGTGTTCATTCCACTTGCTGTTTGCACTAAAACTCGGTCGGCGTCGCGCGTGGCGGGTCTCAGCTGAGGCTTAGCGCGACCACCAACTTCAGGGCGCGCTCCGCGCGCCCTGAAGTCGGTCACCGGTCGCGTTAAGCCTAAGTTTCGACCCGCCAGACTGCGACGCCGACTGACTCTTGTGCACTGTGGGCGCAGGGCGAGCCTAAGCATAGCCTGATTTCAAAGGAGCATCTTGCTTGAAGGTATAGAGAACCAACACGGTATAACGACTCCCACAGACGAGACTCTTAGCCCCGCGGCTCCATTCATACCGTGATTAGACAAACGCCGCACTTAGAGCATTGGGGGCACTCATTCAGAATTTGGGGGCACTCATTCAGAATTTGGGGGCACTCATTCAGAATTTGGGGGCACTCATTCAGAATTTGGGGGCACTCATTCAGATATAGCCCTCAGAAATGGTTGCATGATACACTGCATCTTCTCCTCATCCTTACGTAATTGGGTTGTCTGCTTTACTGGAATAAGAAATATATTTGAATACCAAAGTTCCGAACGATGTGTCCCATTTTCCAGAGATAAACAGCTGCTATTAAACGAGTATGAATTTGGAAAGAATGCAATGCCATATTGTCAACAGAAGACTCGACTCACAATCGCGATATGTTTGCAAAGGAATATTTTAAGCGGTGCCCAAGGTAAAGTTCGTGGAAATTTTGCAGTATGTGAAACATACAATGGACGTGGACAAAGCAGCGTCGCCATTCGACAGTTTCTGGGAGCCAAAACTACTAGAACTGGCTGACAAGTCGAAGTTTGAACTGTCGCTCCTTTGTCCGTCGCTCCTTTGTAGCGTCGCTCCTTTGCAGGGTGACCAATAGAAACTCATTTTAGTTTCAGTTAAAATTACGGTCCTGGCTGACTTTCAGTTTCAGTTATTCCATCTCTCGAGTTTCAGTTTCACTCTAACTGAGGCTGAGTTTCAGTTATTAACGGTCCAGAAAGCCACGACGAATCGCTCAAATCAATTCTTTGGGGTTGAAATCTAATGGGCTCAGAAGCGATCTCTTAGCTTGAGATACCTAGTTTCTTTGAATATTTAGAACAAAATATGAACAAAACGACTGCATTTGTTGTGAAATTTCGCAGGACTTTGATGAACATCTGCTGAGAGTTGGTAAAATTTGACATCCAACCAGCTGAAACTAAACCGTGAGTTTCAGTTTCAGTTTCAGTTATTGAGTTCGTGCCAGTTTCGATTCAGTTTCAGTTTCAGTTAACTGATTGTAACTGAAGTCTGAAACTGAAACAGAAACTAAAGTTTTTGGCACTCCTCCCCTCCAAAAGGGAGGAGTGCTATAGTGATGGTGCGGATTCTGCGTAAATTCAAACGCTCATAAGTCGGGCTAGAGATGGCCGATCGGGGTGAATTTTTTTTTATTCGATAGGTCTCTGGATTGCGCAGTGTGCATCAAAGGTCTCGACTTCCGTCCGAAACCCGATTTTTGGCAAGTTGCCAAAAACCCAGTTTTTCGGCCTCCGACGAACTTTGGACGCTTAGAATAGTGTTCTGGTAGAACGGAGGGAGACGAGCTTTGGACCGAATATGTAAGAGACATTGGGCTATCCGATGGTGAGGACGCCGTCGGGCTGGGTCCGGGTCTGCCCGGTCCGGGTAGCAAAAACCTGGTTTTTCGACCCAAAAGTAGGGTTTGCGGCACAAGTCATAAGTGTATTTTGCTATAAGCAAATTTCACGATTTTTGTGTCGACTAAGAGTGCTCAGTTAGTCAATTCCGAAACCGTTTAGAGAAACCCGGTCAGATTTACCCCGAGCCGGGAAATTCACCCCAAAGTTGGGTCCCGGGTTTCTGGGTAAAACTTCGCGCTGGCATAACTCTTAATAGCGTACTCGTAGCGAGATGGGATGAAGACTAATCGATAGAGCTCGGCGAGCTCTATAACATTGTAGTAGATCACTTCTCTCTAAATGGCCACATTTTGGGTGAAAAGTTGAAAAAAATCGATTTTTGGTCAAAATTTAAAAATTCTGCGTTTCCCATTTCTTGGTGTGCCAATCGATTACGTTGATGTTTGGCGAGTTTTTGGTGCTTAGGAATGCCTTTCCGGGAAACGAGAAAAGGTCCCAGCCAGAAACTGTTTTTTTGAGAAATTAAAAACTTTTCGATAAATTTTCGGTATTTTGGTGCAAAATGGGCCCCGTTGATACATTTTGGTGTCAAATCGACTTTCACGTGATAGAGCATCGAAGGATGCATAGTTTTTGTTAGAAACACTTTTTTCGTCCGACGTGTATTTTGGCGGGAAATTTAAATTCAAAATTTTTGCTGCCGGATTTGTCCAGGGCACCTACCGTGTAAGTACTCGATTCCGGCTTTTCGGGGACGCTGATCACGAATTTGACGTTGTCTTTTCGTTTTGAGATGTGTGGGACCATTTTTTGAGAATTCGCATGCCACCATACGTGCCCTCACTCAAGTGGAAACCTGATTGTGTCAGTTCAGCTGAAGCTAGGTGTGCTGTATGTCAAATATGGGGTATTCGAGGGTCACAATTCCGAATTTGCTATTAATTTTGCGATCAGAATGGCCACTAAGCTTCACTGACATGTCTCGTTCATCAATGGGCAGCATAATTTAACTCCCAAAATTCTTCTGAAAGAGGGGAGGAGTGCCCCGAGGGGCTCTGCCCCCGTCTACTAATCTTGTTATTGGCCTTTGTCGTCGCTCCTCCGTCGTCCGTCGTCCGTCTGTCCGTCGCCCCTTTGTCTGTCGCTCCTCTGTCGGGATACCGAAACGAACACACTACCTATGTACGTACATAAACTTGTAGCTGTACGATGTGCGCTGCGCTGTACCAACGTTTCTGAAGTTCTGTCTCATGTCTGTGCGTTTCAACTTCCGAACTAATGATTCAAAATCAGATGAAGGATAATTCACTCTTCTTGCTGGCAACACATGTATGTACATACCTAGATTGGTGGCGAATGGCGTTACGGGGCGCAGCAGCGAGCCAGTCTGGGACACTTCTGTAGTACAAGAGGTGAGCTTCGTCTGCAAGAGGTGAGCTACACCACGCGAGCTTTTGTTCGCGTAACGGCCATTAGAATCACCGAAGTGCTAAAAGCAAGTCGATTTTGCGAGGATTATGACCCCGACCTGAAAGCGGCGCGTTACCTATGTTTGTAAAAGCCGCTGATCGGTAGCTAGAAGTCAAATTTCTAGACCGCTGTGTTCCTTTGGGCTTGAAACCGACGTCGTCACGATAAAACAACACGGCAGAAGCACATCAGAACCACAGAAGCGCATTTTCACGGATCGCCTGAAACTTCTTCCTGCCTCTCCTGCTCTCCCACTTCTGGGCTGCCAGTAGCTACCCCATCTGCAGTCTGTGAGGGGTTGTCAGCCCTCTGCCTACCGCTGGCGACCTTTCTGTTGTTATCACTGACGTTATTCTGTGCGGAGTCTATGGTCATTGTGACGGGCCCGTCGTTCACCAGCTCCACCTGCATCAGGGCGCCGAAGCGACCGTCTAAAATACAGACATCGACGTGCTAATAATGGTGGGCACTGCGGCAATGAACGTGTTGGTGTCCGATAGTGCTGTGCGGCCTTTCGTACTTGGAGGCGATCAAGAGAGCAGGATCGCACACCAAAAGGTACTTGAACACTTGAAGGTAAAAAACACTTGAAACCCTTTCCGATAGTTAAGGCAAGACTGGTGTGAGCGAACGTTTGCTCAGTCGGCGTCCCACTCAAACTAAAAAATCCAGGCAGAAGGACCATAGCTTGTGCCTTGCGTTCCTCTCTAATGGCCATGGGCCTGGTGTGATGCGCTTTCCAATTCCTGCTATTCAGCTTGCTAAGTTTCTATTACAAGACGCACCTTTGACCATTTCAGGCTTGTAGGCCTCTCTAAGTCTCTGCATGAATCGCTCGTAGAACTGTGGCGCCTTGTCCGGTGCCATGGACAGGCGAAAGTCCGGCTTGTGTCCCTTCAGCGTGCCGTGCAGAGTGAACTGCAAAACAGGTGTTTGTGCGACGTCAACATAAAAAGCTATAAAAGCCATTCAAACGAGTTTCTCCGAGTCAGTATACCGAGTCACAGATCGAGCAACGACAATGCTTCTCCATCGTGCTTTCCAGCTCCAGTGTAAGACAAGTGGAACGCCAGCAGCCAAAGTCCTCACCTGACTAACGCAGAGGATCTCCAGCTGTAGACTGGAGGCGCTCTCGGCCCACCTTCTACCATCTCCATCTTCAAAAAGGCGGATGTTCAACACCTTGCGCACTCTGGAAAAAGGCAGCAATTAGAAAGTTGGAGCGTCTATAATACAAGAAGAGCACAGTAGAACCAGGCAAGTCGTCCGGGGGACGCAGTATACTCCACAAATTTGAACTCCTACGCACGGTGACTACTCTCCTTTGTGGCCTCCTGACACTCCCAATCGCAAAACTAATGCCGAATTCGTGATCTACACCACAGAATACCCCAGAATCGACATACAACACCCCTAACTTCCTATGGACTCGCAAAACCAAAATTCTGCACTTGGGGTACGGTAGCATGCAAATTCGTCATAGGTACGCTTAAACATCATCTAAACGCTAAACGAATGCCAAATTCGTAATCAGCGCCCCCGAAAACCCCGAAATCGAGTATAATATCGCGAAAGTCGACCCGACACCCAATATTCAAATGGACGCGGCCGGGTTACTGTAGCTCTGCAAATTTGCCAAAAACACTTTTCTGGACCAGATTTCAACGTAGAATCGTTTGAAACCACTTTTGAACCGATTCGGCAACGCATTCGAGCGCTACAGACGCTGAAACGCGAAAATCGCAATTTTTGACCCCGGAGTCAAAAAAGTTCCACCAAGATAACTTTTTTGTGTCTCAACCGATTTTCTCCGTTCATGGCTCATTCGATAGAGGGCATCTGGGAAGGAGCAACAAGAGTGGTCTCGCCGCTCTAGCTGCTACCTAGCTCGCACAGCAGCCCGTCAAAGTCGGAAAATAGCGAAAAATCGCGAATTTTTCAAATTTGGCGCCAAAATGAGTCCCGCAGCGATCCAATTCATTTCTTCCACCCTCGGCCCTATCGAGTACTACAACATATCAAAAGATAGTATATACCATTATATGCAAGTTTTTCGAGTTCTACCTTGCCTAATGCGTTTTTCAGTACTTTGAAAAAATAAATTTTTGAATTTCCCGCCAAAGGGGTCCCGCAACGTGACCCCATATGCCGTGCAGGTTGCCCACCCACTAGGCCTACCCAACGCAAAAGACCGTTTGGAGATCGGCCGCTGCACGCGCGAACGCCGTTGACTCAAAGTTTCTGCGTTTCGCGCACAATCGCTATATACTCCACACTTTTTTTGTGGAGTTAACAATATCGTCATTCGATACTGATAGACACACTCACATGTACTCCATGTCCTTGTCTGTGTCGTCCCTGCCGATGCCCACCAGGACACAAAGACCCCGCCCGATGGAAGACACCACCTGAGAATAGCACTGACTTGAGGTCGCGAGGAGTTACAAATTGCGGTGGACAAATATCGCTGGAACTTCAAAGCCCAATAGGCAGGCAAAGAAGACTGCAAGATCCACAGTTTGGCAAGCTCGACGCAACAACTAGGAATTAGTGATTACGCTATCTCGGCACAGCGATTAGGAGCCAGTGACGAAACGCTGTCAACCTCGTCTCCCACGACGACTTTCGCCCTGAGCACCCTCTGAATGACGGCGCGCATATCTTCCTCTCCTTCTTTTTCCCCGCGCGTTTCACTCTCTGAACTTTTCACACAACGCAACTTGCTAATCCCAATGGACTGTTTCATTCGGTGCTTTGACTATGAGTGAGTGGAAGACTAAGACAATTTGGATGGAGGTACAGTGGTCGCTATTGTCACAATCGGTTTCAGCAGAGTTGTATTGAACGGATGTTCACCTGAACAGCAAGCTGCTAAAAAATATACCCCTTCGGTTAAAATAAGTATGTACATGTACGTACATACGCACTTGTACCAGGCCATTTGATTTCTAGCCAAAGTATCTGAGTCGATTATACACGTTTACAATTCATTTTACAGTTCATCACAGCAGGACAACGGAAGCGTCATTCCATAATCTCAAGAGCATTTCGTGCAGTACTCGTTGAGCTATGAACCTACACAGTCATTTTCGTTTGCAATCGCTGACGATTCGGTCCCTGACGCTTTAGAATTTCCTTGAAACATACAGAGTTGATGCTATGAACGCACCCCACTTGTCTGCTAAGAACGGCAAATGGAGAGATTGTCTACTCCAGAACCGGTCTGGTTCAATCTCAGTGACACTATGCATGGCCCACTGCCATTAACGACGCTGGCGAAACGTGCAAACACTTCTCCCGTGAATGCAATGCAGTGCCGAACGACATTGACACGAAGATGAATACCTACTGAGTGTCACCGTCATTGAACGGCATGTGGTGGCCACTGACGAGACAGACACCATCGCCTCCAATCTAACATTGCAGTTGTACGGACCTGAGAGCTTCTTCATACCATTCTGGGTTGTTGTAGTAAGTTGGTGCACTGCACAAGCGCTAACCGAACAGTGAACAGAGTTGCTTTGGTAGCGAAGGGTCGACCAGTAATGCTGAGAGCGCGTTCAGTGTTTCTTATCAGTGTGAGATTGTGGGAGCGGCGACGGCCCAGCTTTTTCCTGCAAAATTGTATTTGTAACACAACCAACGGTCGACATGGACGAAAACCGGGCGATTCCCCTCAAAACCTTTGTGAAGTCCCACGAGTATGTCGTGGGAGCCGCAGTGGTCGGACTGGTCATGAAGCTGTTGCTCATGGTTGGTGCCTTCGCGTACACTCGAAAATCCACGACGGTCGGACGCCGAATTGAGTCTTTTCAAAAGGTGGTCGATATGTTTAGCCGGATCTATTCTTACTGAAGAACCTAGAAAGAAGTTTAATCAAACGGGACAGTGTGCATTCCCTGCACTGCAGACGGCCACGGTCGCGATTGGCGTCCTGCACCTTCTGATCATCTGCGCCGAAATCGGCAGGGCTCTGCTGACCGCTGTGATCACTGAAAGCACGGGCCTGCCGTGAGCAGCGTTGCGGTTGTTGACTTCGCTCGCCGGGTGACAGTTGCAATGCTAACTGTACCGATTACAGAAGTGAGCGGACGGTGCCGTTCGCCATGGTCGTCGCAGAGATCGCCATTGCGACCGGGGCATTGGGAACGCTGGTCTTTGCTCTGACAGTGGAGAACCACCTTCTGCTGATTCCATTCATGGTTGTCCAGGTGCGTTAACCACTGCTCTGCTACTTATTGTTTGATCTCAAATGTCTCCGCCACGCAACATCTCATCAGCTTTCAGGTGCTTCTCGCTATCGTCGACATAGTGGTTGGGGCGCTTTCGCTGGCCTCCCTTCTTCCTCCGATCAGCGGCCTTCTATTCTTGATTGGTGGATTTCAACGTGAGTTCATTAATCCTACAGTGCAGGCAGCAACTGAGTGTGCACATACAAAGCTTGTGGCTTGCCTTTCAGTGCTTGTCGCATTGTTTGTTGTGGGCGTGGTCGGCATCGCCGCCGGCGCCTTCGAGATCTGGTTCTTCGTCGTCGTCCTACAGCTCTATGGGCAGTTCCAAGACGCTGATATTTGCAGGAAGTTTGGACAGAATCCGCCGACGTTTGGACATTACTTGCCAAATTTTCTTGACGAATTTGGTGGTGGTTACAATCAAGCCGCGAAGACGAAGTCGTTATAGTGACTGCCATCACTTTACACTTGTATACGGTAGACGCTGCTTTATCTGAACTAGCCGTTCCTTCCTGTTGCAGAAGAATTCCTGAGATCTGAATAGCGTGGAATGTAGTCGTCAATGGCCGTGATGTCCTGTTGCATGATCTGTCCTGTTCAAGGTTTGTCCGTTGCAAGGGCTGTCCTGTTGGTAGCCAACGGTGCTGGTCGCCTCGCACGCGCGCTGCAAGGTCAGTC
Source organism: Linhomoeus sp. GSCO2_2 (assembly GCA_030248115.1). Classification (NCBI taxonomy): domain Eukaryota; kingdom Metazoa; phylum Nematoda; class Chromadorea; order Monhysterida; family Linhomoeidae; genus Linhomoeus; species Linhomoeus sp. GSCO2_2. The sequence goes on along the minus strand of JASAMZ010000662.1, from coordinate 17,358 downwards.
CTGTTCATTGTCAAGGCCCTGACCTGTTGCAAGATCTGTCCTGTTGAAGGGTCTGTCCTATTGCAGGGTATGTCCTGTCGCAAGGCCTGTCCTGTTGCAAGGTCTGTCCTGTTGCAAGGTCTCTCCTGATGCAAGGTCTGTCCTGTTGAAAGATCTGTCCTGTTGAAAGATCTGTCCTGTTGCAGGGTCTGTCCTGTTGCAAGATCTGTCCTGTTGCAAGATCTGTCCTGTTGCAAGATCTGTCCTGTTGCAAGATCTGTCCTGTTGCAAGATCTGTCCTGTTGCAAGATCTGTCCTGTTGCAAGATCTGTCCTGTTGCAAGATCTGACCTGTTGCAAGATCTGTCCTGTTGCAAGATCTGTCCTGTTGCAAGATCTGTCCTGTTGCAGGGTCTGTCCTGTTGCAAGATCTGTCCTGTTGCAAGATCTGTCCTGTTGCAAGATCTGTCCTGTTGCAAGTTCTGTCCTGTTGCAGGGTCTGTCCTGTTGCAAGATCTGTCCTGTTGCAAGATTTGTCCTGTTGCAAGATCAGTCCTGTTGCAAGATCTGTTCTGTTGCAGGGTCTGTCCTGTTGCAAGATCTGTCTTGTTGCAAGATCTGCCCTGTTGCAGGGTCTGTCCTGTTGCAAGATCTGTCCTGTTGCAAGATCTGTCCTGTTGCAAGATCTGTCCTGTTGCAGGGTCTGCCCTGTTGCAAGATCTGTCCTGTTGCAAGATCTGTCCAGTTGCAAGATCTGTCCTGTTGCAGGGTCTGTCCTGTTGCAAGATCTGTCCTGTTGCAGGGTCTGTCCAGTTGCAAGGTCTGTCCTGTAGCAAATCTGTCCAGTTGCAGGGTCTGCCCTGTTGCAGGGTCTGTCCTGTTGCAAGATCTGTCCTGTTGCAAGATCTGTCCTGTTGCATGGTCTGTCCTGTTGCAACATCTGTCCTGTTGCAGGGTCTGTCCTGTTGCAAGATTTGTCCTGTTGCGACCCAACGGTGTTGGTCGCCTGGCGCGACCATCCTGTTGCCACGTCTGTCCTGTTGCAAGATCAGTCCTGTTGCAAGATTTGTCCTGTTGTAAGATCTGTCCTGTTGCAAGATCTGTCCTGTTGCAAAATCTGTCCTGTTGCAAGATTTGTTTTGTTGCAACTTTTGTCCTGTTGCAAATTCTGTCCTGTTGCAAGGTCTGTCCTGTTGCACGATCCTGTTGCAAGATGTGTCCTGTTGCAGAAGGTCTGTCCTGTTGCGAACCAATGGCGCTGGTCGCCTCGCGCGACCATCCTGTTGCAACATCTGTACTGTTGCAACATTTGTCCTGTTGCAGAAAGTCTGTCCTGTTGCAAGTTAATGGCTCTGACTGTCTCGCGAACGCGCCGTACAAAGCGGCGCGCAAAACAAATGCTAGAGAGCGGGCCGATTGTCCTGTTGCAAGATCTGTCCTGTTGCAAGCGAAATAGTCGCTGAAGCGGCTTGAATCGCCTGCGCGAGCATTGTCGTACTGTTCGGCTCTGTTGCAATTGCACATTGCAAGGTTCTCTGCTGTACCGCGCACTGCCGCACTGTTCACTTTTGCAAGGCTCTGCTACCGTGCATTGCCGTACTGTTCAGGCAAAGCCTGCGTTGAAGGCAGGCAGCAACAGGCGACGCTGGCCGTGCAGCGATTGATTTTCTGCGGTCGATCGATCGAAGCGAGCGAGCTTCTCTGCGGGACGCCGCTGGCGTCCTGCTGGCTTCCTAGCGTGCGCGTGCTGAAGCGTCGCGTGGCGAAGTGCTAGCATGCTGAAGCGTCGCGTGGCGAAGTGCTAGGGAGGCAAGCGTACTCGGACGGACAGACGGACAGACAAAAGGCCTAGCTAGCATAGTAATGTAGACTAGTGCCTTTAGCCCGTAGGTGATACTGTATACTCTACAGCTGAACACCTATGGAAACAGAGCCACATTTATGGACCTATGGAAAGCAGCCACTGTTCACAACCACACAGCCACACAGCAATGCTCACATCAGCCCGTAGGAGATTCAGATAGATCTAAAGCCATTTGACACTGTGCCCCTGCCAGTGCCTGGATTTATGGTTACACCAGCACCCATACTTCAGAATGCACTGAATTCGGCCCACTGACATTTGTGCTTAGCCCATAGGTGTTTTCAGATTGATCTAAAGTCGTTTGACAAAGTACCCCTGCCAGTGCCTGGATTTACTGTCACACCTGCTCCCGTGCCTCTGAATACACCTCAGAGTCTCACAGCGACAACTCTGCAGTGAATGGTGACACGACAGTGCAAAATTTCCACAAAAGTTAGCTGCAGTCGCTCCTCAGAATGTGCTATGCAGCTGATATTTTTGCGAATTTTGTGGAATTTAGACATCGGCCAATGTCCACAATAGGAGATGTAAAACTACAGAAGACGATGGTTCTTTTGATGTATAGATCATCGCGATCCGTCATGGCTGTCGAGAGTTATCGTGTTAACAGTACGCGGACAGACGTGTGACAGACATCGTTAGCCGCTTAGTATATAGGATGAAACGGGGCGAAAGAGGGAAGTGATGGTGACACGCTCGTCAATTCGTTCGACGGCCAACCATCCGTCAGAACACACAGCAAAAGTTTCAACTTCCCTCAATGAGAAACGCGCGTGAGATTAGCTGTAGTTTTTGAAGGTTGGTCGATCAGAGTCGTCATTGTCGGCTCTGCGACGCAAACATATTTCCTCATTCATAATGAAGCTACTAGTACAGGTACAAACTTAGCTTCCACAGTGAGGTGGGTGCCACGCACAGCGGTGCAGAGCTGATATGTGTCTTGTTGAGTTTCTGTGGCATGAGATTCAGCACTGAACCAATGGCAATTGGAGAACGAAGTATCGGCGCGTGTGTATGTAGATGCGTACCATTGAGTCTGTGCTTGTCTGGCGTAGTTACTACTGTTATGGATGCCGGTATTCATGAGGGGCGATGTTGCACAGGTCTGTGAAATTGGCAAAACCAATATGGTTTTCACTGCCGTCAGAATCGTCTTGCCACCGTCGTCCATGTTAGAAGCATGTTTTGTACATCTGACAATGAGACAACAAGGCATATTCACCAGACCAGATATGACGTTATGTACGAGCATAGCTATCTATGATAATGAAGATCCTCGCCATTATATGGTATCACTGGATATTCAAATCCCTGCGCAGCAATATCATCAGCCACATAAGATTGAGCTTCGCTCTTCTACACAGTCTGTAGTAGCACAAGTGCAGTGGCGCAGACAACTGCAAGCAGGAATCCAGTAGAAGCGTGCAAACGTGGCGCTGCGTCCACAGTCGGCTCCACCACAAGGAGCTTGTCTTCAGACGTGGCTCGCCTCAGAAAAACCTTCATCTTCTCATCTTCCAGTATGGTGGCCGGATGGTCAGTGACGAAGCTGAACCTTCCACTATTGCTACGTGTGTTAAATCGCAAATAAATAAAAAATCTTAAATAATGTTAATGCATCTGCGACGCCACCACCTGCGGCCGTGGTTGCCAATGAGGTTGAGCTGCTGCATGAGCCAAGTCTTGGTCCCCTTGTAAACGAGGGCATTGAAACGGTCGTAGACCAACTCGATGGCGTCTGGATTGTCGAACTTTGAACCGAACATGCGCGCCTCGCCCGCGTCGTAGATGCGCTTGCGCGTCCTGCGATTTGAAGACAGAATACTTTGGGGACAAATACATGAGGCGAGGCGAATGAATACACGGGTAATACCAATCAAATATGTTAATGAAGAAGGCTATTTAGGTTACCAACTTGAAATGTTCTCTCTCACAAAAACCATTTGGTGATAGCTGTTTGGTACCCTTGAAAGTGAGTCCACTTTGCTTCCGGCCGGCCGTTCTGCCAGAGGCGAAACTCGATGTTGCCCATGATTCTCTTGCCTTCGACTGTTTTGGGGAACATTGATAGGCGATACTGCACACCTGAGAGTTAATGTAGCCCGTTGTTTGGCGTATATCCTCCGACCATCACGCTTCACATACCACAGTAGACGGCGTCCCTGAGGTTCTCCATGGTGGGCGTGGCCAGGAAGAACTTGCCCCTCAACTCAGTGCTGGGATCCAGCTGGTACCCCAGCTTGGTGCAGTTCCTCCCGCACCCTTGAGAGAACACCCTCTGGGTCACGCAGTGGCCCCTTTTCCAGAGGTACTCGCTTGGGCAGGGATAGGCGGTGTACTGACAACTGGAGCCTCGGTTCCTGATCGAGTCGGTGAAGAGGAAGGTGGACCGCAGGTGGTTGCAGCCGAACACCTCGATGGCGCTGTACACTGAAGAGGGGGCGTGTTGTCCTTGTCACTGGATGGAGACGCCAACGATGTACAGGGTTTTTTTTTAGGTGACCACATTTTGTTTTCGAATAACTTTTGCGAGTGGTAACCAAAATAAGTGAAACTTGGCACAAAGATAGACCTATAAATAAGGTTTTGTTACGAATTGATTTCGTCGAAATTGGTTTACCCGTTAGCAAACCGCGGCGCGTCCCGCAAGGGCACTCATTTCGCCGACCTCGGCGTCTTTGTCTCACCATAACTTGAGCCAGGGGAGAGATATTGAGACGCGGTTTGTACGGTTAGAAAGCCGAGAGAATAAGCTTTAATTTGGTGTCCAATATGGCTTGATTCATTTGCTCGTTGCCGAGAAAAACGCAATGCGATACGTTGACGGAAACGAAAATCGGCCCCGCGCCGCCGTGGTCAGCTTCTCCTGCAGCGCGTCTCTTCTAATGGGCTCGTTTCGCCCGATTCGGGTGAATTGTCGCTTGCTTATTCTTCCGCATGGGCCATTGTTTCTTGCCGTCAATACACCAAATTAAAGCTTATTTTCTCGGCTTTCTAACCGTACAAACCGCGTCTCAATATCTCTCCCCTGGCTCAAGTTATGGTGAGGCAAAGACGCCGAGGTCGGCGACATGAGTGCCCTTGCGGGACGCGCCGCGGTTTGCTAACGGGTAAACCAATTCCGACGAAATCAATTCGTAACAAAACCTTATTTATAGGTCTATCTTTGTGCCAAGTTTCACTTATTTTGGTTGCCACCCGCAAAAGATATTCGAAAACAAAATGTGGTCACCTAAAAAAAACCCTGTATATAGCGCGAGTTTGCAGACTTTTCCGGATGTCGGTGACCGTGAAGTTGTCCCTCCCGAAGACCTTGCACCCTGGCTGCTTCAAGCCTCCGTTGACATAGATGTCCACGTCACCAACTGGGTCCATGGTCCCCAGGCCACTGCAGATGCAAAACTGATTCACAAGCGTAATCAGGGATTTCACTGCGTCCGGCTCACCCTTCGTAGAGAGGCGCCCCGTGGGTATGGATGGCCTGTACCATTCTGGCGTCACTGGGGTCCAGCCTGTAATCCACAGGCTCGCCGCTGTAGCCTTGAGAGGGGTGATCCAGCCCTGAGTTAACGTTTCAGATGCCGCCAAATAGAGGTGTTCTATGACAGAATTCCAATTCTTCTGCTACATATGTATGCTGTCGCTCTAGCAACCTACCAACGATCTGCTTCAGCTCTCCCTTGGTCTCTTGTCCCATGTGGCCAACGAGTGGCGCGCCCAGACTGAAGCCCACCAGACTGGTCTTCTTCAGATCCAGACCCTTGACCTTCTCCAGTTCGCGCAGCATCCTCGCCCCTGCAGCGCCCACCACCTTGATGTTGATGGCCGCCTGGTGGTAGCCTTGCGGATAGGATGTCCCTTCGGTCCATTGGAACACGATCACGTTGTTGCCCTGAAACGGAGGTTCTGGAGCCTTTTGTGACATACGGTGGAGATACAGTGCTCTTGGGTGAGGAGATGGTAGAAGCAAATCGTCAATGGATGGTTTCCGACAATATCAACACCGCGATGCTGTGGGCATCGTTAATAACCCGTTTGAATCATTTTCCCCTGCGTATCCCGGGGGGATGGGGCAATGTACGTACCTACGTAAATGCAATGGAATGATCGCATTCTGCACTACGCGTATAAAAACCCCACCGACCGCCTCGAGCAGGGCCTTCTTCATGCTCTCCAGCCAGGGGAGTGTCCACTGGCCCTCGAATCCGTGGACAATGACCCAGGTGTCTCTGCTCGTGTCCAGTTCCACCTGGCGTGCGCTGGACTCGAACTCGTGATTGGTGAAGACCATCTTCTTGACCACAGGGTTCCCGTAGTCCACCAGCTGGACGTCGGACAACCCCAAATGGCTGCCGGCCTTATAGACGTGAAAAGTGAGATCCATCTTGTGGGGATCGGCCGCCCCGAACCCGTACTTGCAGGGGTAACAAGTCTTCTCGGTTCTGGACCAGACGTGGTAGCAGCGCTTCTTGGCCGACAGAATACAGGTGTCGCGCTTCTTTCTCCTCGCTGGGTGGTGGAGGTTGGTGCCGTCCGCCGGTGACAAATGGACTGCGACAAGCAGCAGCAGTAGAAGAAGCGTTCCAGAGCCGATAGATCTCAGAGACGTCATTGTCGCGACGTCCGCCAGACAGTCAGTTGTGGTAATTACGGGAACGGTCCAGAAGAAATGTTAACAGAAGTGTTACGGACGAATCGCAGTAATGGTGGAGAACTGGTTGCCGTGAAGACAAGGCGGCGAGCGCCGCGGCGCTGCACGCCTCTCCACTCTTCTACTGAAACGAAAGCATGTGCAGTGCGAGTCTGCCAATGTAGCCTTTTGGAAATGACGGCGCGTTTCTAGCGTGAACCTAACGCGGCAGCAAATAACATCTGCTGCAAAGCGTTTCAGTTCCGTTCTGCAATGAGGCACTGTGGAGGACAACAATGTTGCTTCTTGTCATGGTACTGAACAGAACACCGCAACATTGCCTACCAAACCTAGTATTTGACTGCCAAGCGAAGGCACAATCAGTGTACGAAGCTTATTAGGCCGTGTGTGTGCTCACCCAACGTGCTCGCAGTGCAGTTGACTGGATGCGTAGAACTGTGTATGTGTGAGAACGAACGGAACCCCGATGCGTATAGTCTACGACGTGCTGAAACTAATTCGTCTGAAACTGGCGGGTTATACAAGTCCTAGTTGGAGGTCAGCCTGGCATCAACGTATACGGTAACGCGAAGCACTCCAGCGTTTTGCACTACGATAAATCTGCATCCGGCCGCTAAAGTTTTGCATCTGATGAGTTTTCACGTGCCATGTTGCAATACACAACGTTGTCGTGATTTCCAGGACGGCCGTGGATTATTGGCCGGCTTAGTGAGTAGTGACAGTGGGCCGTAGCCCGTAATTGTGGATTGCAGCCGCGTGAGATGTAGAATGTAGGAATGACGTGTAAACTTGACAGGAGGCAATAGAATCTTCCGAGAGGAGCAAAGAATATGTCGGTCATCGATCAGGCGTTGTGGGGACAGCACCATTGGTGAACGGCATTTTGATTGTGGGTTGTGGGCTGTGGTGAGCAGAAGAACGAAGAAGCGTAATAAGTGTCCCATCTCCCGTCATGGGCCTGTGCAAGTGCCCCCGTCGAAACATCACCTCCCTGTTCTGCTACGAGCACCGCGTCAACGTCTGCGAGCACTGCATGTTCGAGAGTCACGTTTCGGTGAGGGAATGTGACTGTTTGCGACGATTTTCAATGCTTCCATCTGCACTGTTCATCATCACTTCAGTGCGTCATCCAGACCTACCTGCAGTGGCTGGAGGACAGCGACTACGACTCCAACTGCAACCTCTGCGAGCAGCCGCTGGCCAACGGCGAGTGCGTCCGACTGACCTGCTTTCGTGAGTCTTCTTGGGTCTTCTTGGTTGCTCTACTCTAAACGCTTGCTTTCAATTGCTGGCACTGTCCGGCTTGACAGATTGGTCGTAGGTTCCGATAGGCCCTGTGATTGACCAGTTGTCGACTGTAATTGTAGATGTTCCTTCACTGAAGCTTTCTCTGTTGGCATACTATTATAGCAAGACAACCCTTGTTCAATCAACCAGGCAAGTCGTCCGGGGGACGCAGTATACTCCACAAATTTGAACTCCTACGCACGGTGACTCCTCGTCTGTTGTGGCGTCCTGGCACTCCCAATCGCAAAAGTAATGCCAAATTCGTGATCTACATCCCAAAATACCCCAGAATCGACATACAACACCCCTAACTTCCTATGGACTCCAGGAACCGAAATTCTGCACTTGGGGTACGGTAGCATGCAAATTTATCGTAGGTACATTCCAACATCATCCAAACGCTAAACGGATGCCAAATTCGTAATCAGCGCCCCCGAAAACCCCGAAATCGAGTATAATATCGCGAAAGTCGGACCCGACACCCAATATTCAAATGGACGCGGCAGGGTTACTGTAGCTCTGCGAATTTGTCAAAAACACTTTGCTGGACCAGATTTCAACGTAGAATCGTTTAAAACCACCTTTGGAACGATCCGGCAACGCATTCGAGCGCTATAGACGCCGAAATGCGAAAATCGCAATTTTCTACCCCGGAGTCAAAAAAGTCGCAGTGTAAGAAAGTTTTTTGTGTTTCGCCCGATTTTCTCCGTTCATGGCTCATTCGATAGAGGACATCTGGGAAGGAGCACCAAGAGTGGTCTCGCCGCTCTAGCTGCTACCTAGCTCGCACAGCAGCCCGTCAAAGTCGACCCCGGGCCAAAATTCGCGAATTTTTCAAATTTGGCGCCAAAATGGGTCCCGCAGCGATCCAATTCTTTTTTTCCGTGTTCGGCACTATCGAGTACTACAGCATATCAAAAGATAGTATATACCATTATATGCAACTTTTTCGAGTTCTACCTTGTACTATGCCTTTTTCAGTACTTTGAAAATTTAAATTTTTGAATTTCCCGCCAACGGGGTCCCGGAGCGTGACCCCGTTTGGTGTCCACCCTGCCCACTTACTAGGCCTACCCAACGCAAAAGACCGTTTGCAAATCGGCCGCTTCACGCGCGAACCCCATCCGATCCAAATTACTGCGTTTCGCGCACAAACGCTATATACTCCACACTTTTTTGTGGAGTATAAAAACCCGGTCATTTCCAATCGCAGACCTGTACCACTGGTCGTGTCTGGACCAGATGGGTCGTCAGATGCCGGAGACCACTGCGCCAGGGGGCTTCAGGTGTCCCGACTGCGCCAGGCCCATATTCCCCAAAATGAATCAGAGAGGACTCGTGGCCGAGAAGCTCAGGTTGTGGTGGAACTAATAATATCATGGGTGCGATTGCCCATCAGCCTTGGGGGGGGGGGGGGTATCCGGAACAAGAGTCGCGTTATTGGTGATTTCCAAAGGCGAGAAAAACGTGCCCAAAGAGTGCCAAAACCTGTATTTTCCTTCATTTAGACCGAAATTGTACCAAAATTACTCAAAAATAGCGCTGCAGGGGGAATATTTTGACCATTTTTGGATCAATTTTATGAGAATTTCGCCATTTTTCCCATTTCGTAAGAGGAAGAGTCAAGGGAGTAACAAGAATTTCAATCTTGTTGGGGTTGGCCGTGGTCGAAAGGGGGGGGAGGGGGGGGGGGGGGGGGGGGGGGGGGGGGGGGGGGGCTTAACGAGACTTTCAGTCTTGTCGATCGCACCTATGACCAATATTTCCGTGCAGTATTTTACTGCGCAGTCAACCTGATTGGATACAATACTTGTATACGATTGACAATTGACAACTGATGCAATACGACGCAACTTCAAGAGTACCAGAAACGTGCCAACCACGCAACGTGTCCACTGAAAGCAAGAGTGAAGCTATTTCAGAGAGAAGCTCAAGGAGTCGAATTGGGCGCGCGCCGGACTGGGACTGCCCATCGTGAGTGTCCACAACAAATGTTGCAAACGTGACAGTTTTCTCTGCGATCATGATCTCTTGCAATTTGTGCCCGGTTTCTATCCAATGATTACCCGCAGATTTCAGATTGCATTGTTTCGTGTACTGGGTGTGGGGGTGAGTGGGTGGAGGGGCAGGCAGTTCATGACTTCGGGAAGCCCCAACCGCATCCAAAACCCAATTACAAGCTACACAGTCATTCAGCTCTCAGTTGTGCATAATTCTTTCAGTTGCCAGAGCTGGACAAGCCTCCAGCAGTGGCCCCAGTGAAACAGCAACAGCAGCAGCAGGCTTCAGTCGCTCCAGAGACCAACCACTCTTCTAGCACCACCTCTGCTCAGTTGTCTCAGCCGCAGACCACTGACCAAGAGAGGGGCCAGACTTCAGTGCAGTTCGACCACGATACCACCACTGGGAATGCCGGGGACGCGGGCGGCATGCTGGGTGGGATTGCAAACGTTCATTGTGTCACAGGGATTTGCAGAGATCATCTGAAAACCATCTGCAGCGCGCAAGAACCCGTCAGGGGGAGTGGGAGTGCAGGAGGAGATGCGCCACCTGCTGGCTTCCACGCAGTACCAGGGAAGTGACGCCGACGCCTCCGAGAACAAGTACAAGCGCAAGTCCCCATGGGAGGTCATGCAGAGGTGGATCAGGTGCTGCGTTGCAAGCAACTGCTTCCAAAGAGGAAACGATAAAAGTGTTAAATTTGCTCTCATTCTGACGAAAGTCGGTTCCGACTCTCTCTTCCCAGCATAGAAGCTTGCAGTGTGAAGAGGAAGCGTTTCCCACGTTCCACAAGTTGCACGTTTTATTGCACTTGGCGTTCTGTCCGTGCAACACTTACAGTCTCCACTCTTCCAGAGCCCGTCGCTCCGTCTACGGTCCATCTTCTTCCGCTCGGGACCCCCACCAGAGCTCCAAGCGCACCTTCTTCGTTCTACTAGTGGTGGCAGTGGGGGTGATCACTCTACTCACTATTATGAGTCGATTGGGAAGCCCCGAGGGCGGGGGCTGGGTGGGCAGCAGCAGGGTGGAGGAGGACCCCTTCTTCGACCCTCTGGCCAACCCCAACATTCGCATCGACAGTGGGGGAGGGATGGAGGGGGAGGATAAGAAGTTTGACGTCTTCGGACACGACAAGGATTAGAGGGAGAGAGAAGAGTGAAAGATGGAACGGGCACTGGTTCGCGAGGCGTTGCGCTCACTTTTTCGCCGCGCCTCAGCGCGGCGAGGTGTATATATACGGATGACAATGTCTGTGTGTGTGTGTGTGTGTCCGTCCGTCCGTCCGTGGCACCGAAGTAAAACATGTGACATATGTGGTCAAGTAGAGTCAAGGTCGCTGAGTATGGATCCAATGTCCGTTTCTGTTGCTAATTTCGCATTTTCGAGATATTCACAATTAAAATTCAAAAATGTCGAAAATCGACTTTTTCACCTGATGAGCTAGCCGCGAAATTTCTTCAGAAATGGAAAGAGCACGGACCGCTGATAATTTGTAACACAAAAGAAATTTTCTGTCGATGTGAAATTTGGTAGAAATACGAAATTATTTGTCGAAATTTCATAAATTGACAAAAATAGAACGTAATTTATTGGCAAATGTAAATGAAGAAATTAAAAGGTCGCAAGCCAGTAAGAATTTGTGACATAGTTTTTCAGTTTTAAAAAATTGCAATTTGGAGATATTTACAATTAAAATATGAAAATATCGAAAATCGTCTTTTTCGCCTGATGAGCTAGCGGCGAACTTTCTTCAGAAATGGAAAGACCATAGGCCGTGGACAATTTGTAACACAAAAGAAATTTTTTGGTTATGCGGAATTTCATAGAAATACGCAATTAGTTGTCAAAATTTCATAAAATGACAAAAATAGAACGTCATTTATTGACGAATGTGAATGCAGAAATTGAAAGGTCGTAAGCCAGTACGAATTTGTGACATGGTTCTACAGCTTTGAAATACTGCAATTTAGAGATATTCACAATTAAAATATAAAAAAGTCGAAAATCGATTTTGTCGCGTGATAGACTAGCGGCGAAATTTCTTCAGAAATCGAAAGAGCATAGACCGCGGATAATTTGTAACACAAAAGAAATTGTTTGCAATTGTGAATTTTATAGAAATACGCCACAATTTGCCAAAATTCTACAAATTGTCGAAAGCGTCATAACGCAGAAATGCGCACACCAAACGAAATTCCTAATAAAGAACGACTGCACCAAACAGTTGGCAAGTTTTTTGTTCGATGTGGCGTATTCCCACATCTATAAAACTTCAGATGAACGGCGTCGTATCATGCCGATACCATTTAGCGAACGCGGCGATATCACTGAGCTTTAGATCAGTTGTACAGACAACCGTATCGTGGTAATAGCTGCATTTGAATTGTGGTACACGTTTTCAAGATACCTTCGCTAGATGCGGCTAATTATGCGAATGAAATTCACTATACTGTTCACCAAGATTTGACAGACACAAGGTATAGGTTGAACTTTTTACACACACAGCTTGTTGATTGCGGATGCGTCTTGTCAATAACGCTGGTGATGGCGTGTGCCCCTTCGGTTATTTATCCCGCATTCTTGGGGCAGTGTGTGAATCCGTACTGCGCGAAGGGTGTCGGCTCTCCCTCCCTCTGTGATCCACATACTAGCGCGGACGTCGCTTCGCGTTTGAAGCGCGCTCGCTTCTTTTCGTTCTTCAGTGGGGAACTACGAGTAAAGCGGTGCGTTTCACTGCAAGCCCAAGTTGTCTTGAGATTTGAATTGGGTGGTTTTCCTTATTACTCCTCATAGCTACTCCTGAACCCTCAAGCAGTATGCGCTCGGCGTCTTAGAAGCTTGTCTACCGCACCTGTCTAGAAGATGAACCGTCTGCTGGGCAGGTCTGTGGCGGCGCTCGTCTCAAGGGCCCATCTGCGTCCACGGTGCGCTTCAGTGGTCGTCAGAGGTCAGCAGACGGACGCCGCCAACAAAGTGGAGGTGGGTGATTGTTGTCGGTTTCTACGCTCAAATGCACCACCGCCGATTTATGGCTTATCATAGAGCGCTGGTGGTTGGTATCAGTATCATAACTTGTTAACGTAGATGGGCGAAGGGTTGACAAGGTTGTCAAAGGCAACCCCAAAACCACCCCAACATGTAACACATGGCAATTGCTGACCAACACGTTTCGCAGTGAAGTCAAAATTCATTTAGAATTTCCAAGAGAAATGATGGAAATCTAAGCTTGGTAGGTATGACACTTCGGAGTATCACCAAATTTTCACGACCGCTCGCAGAAGTGACAAAATTTTGCCGAATACCACAGCTTTTGCCATCAAGCGTAATAAATGTAGCACAATTTTTTACTGAAACGTGTTCGATTGCTAAAATGTCATTGCAGAGCTGTTGGAGACTACCGAAACACGCATTTGGGTCAGAGTCTGTCAGGCCTACCTTTCCTACCTTTTACATTCTATGTTTCTCAAATCTCACAGTTGTCCATTCTGTCTCTTCAGTTGTTCATCGACGACAAGAAGGTGCTGGTGGATCCGGGGACGACGATTCTGCAGGCCTGCTCCCTGCTGGGCATCGACATCCCCCGCTTCTGCTACCACGACAGGCTGAGCATCGCCGGCAACTGCCGCATGTGCTTGGTGGAGGTCGAGAAGTCCATCAAGGTACTACCTATTGTGTGGGAATGCCATTGGAAGTGAGAGTGTGCAGTGGGAGTCTATGCGACGAGCATTGGCTCATTGAGCCAGACACTAGCGGGCCCAGGGGGTGGGGGGGGGGGGGGGGCGGCGCCCCCCCCCCCCCCCATTGGGCCCGACCTTAGGGAAACATTTTCCTTAGTAAAGGCGCGTTTATGCAAAAATTTTCGCCTGCGGTGCAATTTTAAGTAAAATTTCTTATACTTAGCTTCAAAATCGCCAAAATTTCGCCTGCGGCGCTTGTTTTTGACACATTTTGGCACATTTTTGGCCAAAAATGGCAACATTTTCGCCTGCGGCGCTATTTTTTGGCAAAATTTTCGCTCTTGATAAGCCGAAACAGTTATTTTAAAGGCAAATTTTACAGCAAAACGGTTAAAAAAACGCTAAAATTTGCGCCTGCGGCGCAATGGAAAAATAGTTGAAAGTTTTCTGAAGTGGCGCCCCCCCCCATTCGAAAATCCTGGGCCCGCCACTGGAGCCAGAAGCGTCTGTGTCAATTGTGCCGTGAAACCTCTGTATCTGTGACACACTGTTGTAACCAATGGCTCCAATGGTGCCACTGCACTGCTGCAGTCCATCAAAGTATGGGGCTATGGAAGTGTTGGTGTACTGTTTGGGGCACCGAAACCAACTCTGACCATTGGCTCTTTTGCCAACGCCCGACTGTATCAATAAACTGCGAAACCTGCTACAGCTGTGTAACCTCACTGTTGTGACCACTAGATCACTTTCACTGCTGCAGTCCATCAAAGTATGGGGCTATGGAAGTGTTAGTGTAGTGTGGGAGGTTGGGTAGCCACGCTTTCTGCCTACTGGCTGATCGAGCAAAGACAGTGTCAGTATCAGCGAACTGTGAAACCTGGCGCGCCTCTGCAACCTGACTGCTGTAACCACTGTAACTCCAATGATGTGTCATTGTTGCTGCAGCCGGTGGCCAGCTGCGCCATGCCCGTGTGGAAGGGCATGAAGGTGCGCACCAACTCCCCCTTTACCAAGAAGGCTAGGGAAGGGATCATGGAGTTCCTGCTGGTCAACCACCCTCTCGACTGCCCCATCTGCGACCAGGGTATGGGAGAGCGTGTAGACTGTCATTGGTTGTGCTTCTGAAGGTCTTGGCTACGTAGTATCCCAGTGATGTTGCCCCAACTTCGTACCAGTTCACTGGTAGTCGTGACAATGGGCATCTGAAGCCACTTGACATCCCCTGAAAACTTCCTCCATGTAAACTATCTCAGGAATTGACTCGTCATCTGAAGCGCAGATGCCAAAAGTGACAAGTTCGGCCGGACAAACCGAACAGTACAACACAAAGTACCCTGATCCAGTCGCAGAATCTATAGTGCAGAACTCAGTCAGAGCTTGTCATCTGAAGCGCAGATGTGCGACATCCCGTGAGTCACATGATCACTTGCAGGCGGCGAGTGCGACCTGCAGGACCAGTCGTTGGCCTTCGGCAGTGACAGGGGACGCTTCACCGACAACGAGTTCTCTGGCAAGAGGTGGGTGGGGTACGCTATTAGAGCTGGAACGTTGGCGAGGGAAAGTTTGTGGACCACGAATTTTCCAGTCAGTATCAGAAGTCCTTGTATGCAAACCTGTTTCAACCTTTGCCCTTGACATGGAGAAGATTTGCGTAATGTGATATCACTCTATCTTCTTGGGGTACACACTGACTGGCAATCGGAGCTGATTTGTCAGCCCCATGGGCTGACATGGATTGAACCTCTCTCCCACAACATCGCCACATGTCACACGCAGAAGTAGGCGGCAACCCTGTGTGGAGTGGATGGAGCTCCCCCCCCCCCCCCCAATCATACCTGTAACGCTGGGGGGTGGGGGGGGGGCCCCCCCCCCCCCCCCTACCCAGCCTGAAAGACCCCCCTCCCAAAAATTGTGAAAATTTTCGCTTGCGGCGCTTAAATATGGCCAAATTTGCGCCTGCGGCGCTATATTTAGGCTGTTTTCCATCAAAATTAAGCGCTTTTTTCGCCCGGCCTCAGCCGGGCGAACCCCTACGAGAGCTCTTCGTCCGTTCGTTCGTCCGTTCGTTCGTAACGCTCTCAGATCTCGGCGTTGGAAAGTCGTAGGAAGGCGATCTTGGAATTTATGGATAGGTCTCGACTCACTGAGAATTGCGCTAAGAGGTTTCGAAATTCAAAAGTTTGAAATTCGCGAGTTACAGTAACCCGAAGGTCAAAACAGAAAACGGCTCTAACTCGCTCGTCTTACGTTGTAGAGCGGCGTGCGATAGGTCAACTAAAAGGTCTCGACCTGCTCTTTCACTTGGCGTGAAAATTTTGCTTAACTACGCAAACACGCAACACGAAAAGCGACATTCTCGCGTTTTAAACGCAGACATCGCTCTAACTCGCTCAGCGTGCGTCGCAGGGAGATGATCTTGGGTTGGTTGGATAGCTCTCGACTAACTGATCATTTGTTCCTCTATTGGTCGAAACTCAAAAGTTTGAATTTCGGGAGCTACAGTAACCCAAAGGTTTAAAACGCGAAACTTATCTAATTCGCTCGTCTTCCGTCATAGAGAGACGACCTTGAGTTCGTTGAATAGGTTTCGCCACACTGATAATTCCGTTTAGAGAAGTTGAAATTAAAAAGTTTGAATTGTGCGCGCTACAGTAACCCGAAGGTACAAAACGCAAAACGGCTCTAACACGCTCGTCTTACGTCGTAGGGCACCGTGCGATAGATCAACTATAAGTTCTCGACGCGCTCTTTCACTTGGCGTGAAAATTTTGTTAATTGCGCAAACACGCACCACGAAAAGCGACATTCTTGCGTTTTTAGCATAGAAATCGCTCTAACTCGATCAGCGTGCGTCGTAGAGAGACGATCTTGAGTTGCTGGATAGCTCTTGACTCACTGATCATTTGTTCGTCTATTGGTCGAAACTCAAATGTTTGAATATCGCGAGCTACAGTAACCCAAAGGTTCAAAACGCAAAACTTCTCTAACTCGCTCGTCTTCCGTCGTAGAGAGGCGATCTTGAGTTTGTTGAATAGGTTACGGCACACTGATAATTCCGTTAAGAGAAGTCGAAATTCGAAAGTTTGAATTGCGCGCGCTACAGTAACCCGAAGGTCCAAAACGCAAAACGGTTCTAACACGCTCGTCTTACGTCGTAGAGCGGCATTCGTTCGACCGTTTGAAAGCTTACGTTGAGGCAGTTGTTGAACGGTCATTCCTAAAGAAGTACAGGGTTTTCTTTTTAAAGTGACTGGTCGGGAACTCGAATAACTTCTGTGCCGATGCATCGATTTTAATGAAACTTGAACCAACTTAAGTTCCATATGTAGGAAAGCTCGTGTTAAATTTTTACGGGAATTGGCCACTCGTAGCGACTACGCCACCGCTTGAAAGAAGGTCTATTTTTCAATAGGAGCCGTTCTTCCTGTGCGAAGAAGATGACCTCCTGCTGCAGATCCACGTCCTCCAGCAGGAGGTCATCTTCTTCGGCCAGGAAGAACGGCTCCTATTGAAAAGTAGACCTTCTTTCAAGCGGTGGCGTAGTCGCTACGAGTGGCCAATTCACGTAAAAATTTAACACGAGCTTTCCTATATATGGAACTTAAGTTGGTTCAAGTTTCATTAAAATCGATGCATCGGCACAGAAGTTATTCGAGTTCCCGACCAGTCACTTTAAAAAGAAAACCCTGTACTTTTGTTTTTTTAAACACTTGTCTTACGAACAACTTTGTCTGCTAAAAAAATTAAATCCCGGGCGATCCCAATGTTGCCCTGCAACAACCGCTTAGAAATGCGTGTGTCTTGCTCAAAAAAATAATCCCGGGCGATCCCAATGTTGCCTTGCAACAACCGCTCAGAAATGCGTGTGTCTTGCTCAAAAAAATCAATCTCGGGCGATCC